>JAZGTJ010014884.1:0-13788 GCA_036877575.1 Botia almorhae
CAAGATCTGAGGGAAGGATTGGGAATCACATGGAGCCGCAGCGTCTGTCAACGCTTTACGAGCCCCAGCCCTGAGAAAAGAGGGAGAGAGAAGGTGAGGAGAGGAAGTGTACGGAGTTTGGGAAAGCACGAGTGAGTCAGAGCTGGGAATTTGTACGCAGCGGGAAAAAGCAGAGCTTGGAAGAAGAGAGAGAGAGGTACAGAGAGTCTCTGAGAGAGGTAGAGCAGGAAAGGGGAGGAGTAACAGTGAAGTAAGACCTCAAGTGAGTGAAAGAATTAGTAGAGGGAAAAAAACTGAAGGGAGGGAAAGAAAAGAGGCCCACCGCTGGAGAAAAAAGAGCAACAAGCTGCGTTTGGAGAGAACAAGAGGAGTAAGAGAGGAGAAAACAAGAGTAAGAGAGATAAAAGAAGTGTGAGGAAGGAGAGGGGGGGTTGAGACAGACGGAACAAAAAGTTGAAGGAGGAAGTTGTGAGAGAGAAACAGTATGTGTGAGAGAGCAGAGACGAAGGCAGAAGCTAGTGAGAGCTGCGCAGATTAGAAAAACAGCCGCTGTGGATGGCCTGGGTGGAAGGAGAGCGAGAAGGAAACCAGTTGTTTTCGAAGTCATTTGGCCAGGCAGCTTTTGGACTGGCATGCACTCAGACAACACGGTATCGAGACACTGTGCCTTCCAAACACCTTCCTGCCACCTTCGCCCTCAGCGGGGAATCGCACGGCCTCAACACAAACCGAACGGATCATGTCTGCTTGTGGAGTCTGGAGTAGCACAGCGGACGACCACCTCCTCGTTCCCAGAGGAGTTAAGGATAGCTGACTACAGACCAGAGAGGACAGGAACGTGTGGCACATCTTTGCCTCGCCAGGTGTACGCAGAGGAAGCTCGCCATCCGTGCTATTCCTGGGGGGATGTGAGACAGGCCAGGTGGGATTGGCCATTGGACTCTTCGCACGCCCCCTGCATGGGTGTGAGGGAGATACGCAGGGAATGTGGGTGTGTCCAACGGTGGTATTACCCAGAACACCTCCTAAATGGAGGTCACGGTCCACCTCATCTGAAGGTCAGAGGTCAACAGTACTACAGGGAGGTCTTGTATGTCTCTGAACAGCACTACAGGGGTCGCGAGCAAGGAGACGCAGATATACAGGAACCCCAATGGGACAATGTTCACGCACCTGCATATAATGGACAGTGTCAAAGGAAACGAGTAGCTTTCCAGAATCACGAAGAGCGACATGGGTTGAACAGTCCTGAGACTAGCAGAAAATCCAGTCCAAACAAGACACACTGTAATGGGCCAAATTCTGGACAGGCAGCTTTCTTTCCCACGGAGGTGCCCCAGACCAAGCTGGGGCGCTCGAGGAGGCGTAGCCCCACGCTCAAGGTAATCGAATTGGGACAGGAAACAAGGACGTCCCCGGGGGCCAAAAGTCTGGAGAACCAGGACAACCGGAGGAAGAAGCAAGGAACAGTACGAGAACAGATCAAACAAGTAGTGACCGAGCTGGAGGAAGTACTAGGTGGTCTCAAACAGGTCCAGTTGGAGATGAAAGAGGTGAGGTCGGACAGTCTATAGATTCTAAACTGCTAAAGTGTACAACATAAAGTGAGCGTTGATTGTATAAACCAAGATTCTGAATGATTGAATCTCAATAAAAAGGGTGAAGGGTGACCTTTAAGAGGTTTTCTCGAAGCTCTGTTAATCTATTTGAGAAGGTATTTATAAATGAGCCATAAGCTAATGTTGAGATAATGAGGTTTGTCAGTGATTTGGGGTATTTGAGATGAGAATTCACTCTGGTGGTGATTCGGGATGGCATCAGAGTCTCATCCTGTTTAGCCAGTGGAAATATAATATCAGTATGTTCTTAGCAAACATCTTTAGACGCAAGAAATCACTCTAAGAAGCAAGAAGGCTTCTGCTGAAGGGCTCTACACTCGTGAAAATAAAGCTTAAGAGGGTTATTTGCAGCAGTGCCACAGAAGAACCGTTTTTGGTTCCCCAAAGAAGGGTTCTTTAAAGATCCATTTCTTTTTTTTAACCTTTTAATAGCCTAGAGGGCCTTTCTCCACTACAAAGAACCTTTTGTGCACCAGAAATGTCTGTGGATGTAAAATGTTCTTTATGGAACCATACAGCCCACCCAAGAACCTTTTGGGAGCCCTTTTTAAGAGTGTAGAACTCCGCTGACATGCACATCTGCCCAAAATGGCATTTTATTTGGATTGGAAAGTTTCCTTTGTCAGAAGCTTACTGTAGAGAGGAATATTAAATCTGAAGGGGAAGTGGCCGGTTCTCAAGTCCATCAGAAAGGTCTGGTAAATGAGCACAGAGATCTTAAAATCAATACCAGAAGATAGCTGAAGATATATTGACATTAGTAATAATGGACTATGCAGGGCCGCAGACATTAATTGAATTATTTAGATGTGTATCAATAGATGCATCAAGACACCCATTATACCTCATAAATGACTTCATACAGAACCGGGTGAACTCACTGTGTTTAGCTCTTTTTTTATCATTTCCTGTGCAGAACATTCACACTGATATTTTCAGTGCAGTGACGACATTTAGTTTGCAAAACTCTGCTAGCTTATTTTATGCTACACTGAAGAAATAAAATAATACAGGTTTGGAACAACATGAGAGTAAAGTACATTTTGGTGAAATATTCTCTTATGTTTTTTCACTTGATTGTGTAGGTAGTCCAACAAATTGATGTTCTGACATCCAGCATTGACCTTGGTGAAGAGGAACCGAGTTCATTCAGCGGCCTCCTCCAGGACGACAGGCGTCAAAGCAGTCAGACTGATGTTGTCGCTTTGGCTCACAACCCAGATGGAGATCAGGAAGTGTCACCAAAAGCTCAGAGTGACACTACACCAGACACTTACCATTCCTCTGTTGCTCAGAGCCCCGTTGCCCTGGATACAGTTTATGTCACCAATCCTCCAGCGGTGAAAAACCACACACGCTCCTCTCCGCCTGACCTGCGATCAGTTGCGGCTGATAATAACTGCAACACAGTCACACAGAGTTTAGAGCATCACAGAATGAGGAGCACAGCCAATGGAACCTGCCTACCACACCGAACCCCAAAGGTCAAAGCTAACGGACCCCAACATCCGCAAGAAAAACTGGAATATAACAATAAGACACAACAACCTCCACCATACCCTCAGAACGGCCAGGTGAAGATGCAGGTGCTCGCCTGTCCTGGAAACCATAAGACTATCTCCTCCACCGTAGTGTAGAGAGACTTAACTTCCCAGAACCGACCCAGAAACTCTCCTATCACCAAAGAAGACGACACACTCAAACACACTGACAGACCGACATGCAGATAAACCCTCCACAACATCCACACTTTGATTCAGGCAACTTTTCCTAAATTCAAGGAACTTTTCCTAAATGCAGCTTGGAGATGAACTCAGGGTGAGTAAAAACTGCACATCCCAAGGAGAAGTTTTGCTTGCCTAAAACGTTTCTCGTGTTGTATTCTTAAATATTTGAAGTTAGTTTTGTAGACAGTGTTGACCAGTATTAGTTAGTATCCCCTAGGGTTTAAAATCATCTTGGGGTACTGCCTCAAAATGCTGGGAGACCAAGAGGAAGTTTTTGTTAATTGTAGTTATATATGTGTGTGTGTGTGTGTGTGTGCATTAATATGTATAAATATGAGACAAGAAATGAGTTTTCATTAGCATCTCAGAACATTCTTTTTCCTAGACAACCATCTTGTGATCTTTGAAAAAGCCATTTTGATTGGTTTATTTCTCAGATGTGCTCATCTCATGTTCGTTGTGTCTCATTGGTTTGGTGTTTAAGGAAGGTCCACCCTTGCTATTGAAACGCCTTCCGTCACCACGTTTTCTTCCCATGTGATTGTTTCCCAGAAGTGAGAAGCATGTCGGGTTCTGACGCTGTTGAATCAGAGACTGAAGACAGTCTACACAATGACTCAGTGTTAATACAGCTAACCGAGGCTCATGAAAGATGGCTACCATCTGTTGCTGGGGCTGAACTGGTGTCAGTATGGTGCACTTGTTTCCTCAGATTACGACGAGCTTTGTTGTTTGGCCTCCGGGCAGATGAATTGTGCTGCATGCTACACAATTCAAAAGCTCCTTCATGATATTTCAGAAGTGCAGTTTGGTGCCAGACTGGTGCTTGAGTTGTTGGGGCGAGAGGAACAATTGTGCCGCTTTGTGTGATTTATCACTGTGACTTCAGGGTGTGTTCACGAGTGCTTAAACATTTTTCCATAAATTAAAGCTCTGTTGGATTTTCATGTTATTGATAAATCATAATATTACTTTCAATTCTTTAATCAATTCATCTCAACAAATGACACGATTTAAAATATGAAATATTAGTGATGTTTGTTCTCCACAGTTTAATGCTGAGGGTTCGAGGTTTTGTTAACCCTTGCTGCCTAACAAACCTGATGCTAAATCTGAGCGAGTATGATTAGTAAAATTAACTATTTGACTGGTAAAAAGAATGTGTTAATCATTATCTTCTATGATGTTGGTAAACAAACTTAGCTTAGCTTTGTGTGTGTAAAGTGACTTAAAAGCGCTAACGCTGAGCACTGTTCTTTGACGTATACATTTACATTCCTGAAGTTATTGTTGTGATGCGGTTGAGAACAAAAGGAACCGATTTCTGCCTGATTTGAGAACAGTAGTTAAGGTTTGGCAGCGAATGCTCATTGTCCTCTAGTGGAAGGTATGCGTCTCTGCAGCAGCTTTTTTTATAGTTCTCATGCGAGCGTTTGTATCTGGTTTTCATTAGGAAGCACCTGGCTCGGGTCCTAACCGCATGAGGCAAGCTCTGCAATATTTGTGATGGTCACATAAACACGATCGTTTTCAGACTGCATTTACCGTGGTGACCACCCACTGTCTGAGAGGCAGAGCAGCTGCGACCCACACAAACCAGGAAGTAGGTGTCGCAAAGAAAAGGCCATTATATGGAGCGTCACCCAAGCGGATGTTTTGGTAGGTGTGTGTTTATGGGGGACGCCCACAGTTTGGTGCCTTCTCCCTGGATTTCTGTAGTGTCTTTCTGAGGAGGTCCTGTCTGAAGTGTCTGATGTAGATCTGATGTAAAAGAGGCCAGATCATGACAAACATGTCAGTACTTCCAGATGCTTTCATCGAAATTCCCAAAGTCTGAAGGCAAGCAGCGAGTATCTGATAACGTATCTGATGTGTCTCCGTTCAAACCAGACCTCTGTGATCTCACGTCTCGTCTTGAGTTTCAGAAGAATTCTTGAAGTCTCAAGCTTTGCAATCTGCAGTCAAAGATCAAATCATCTTAACTTTGCTCTCTGTATTATATTCATAATTTATGTCTATTCTTTATTTCTCCTAAGGAACTTCTGAGAAAAACAAAGCATCAACAAGGGCGTATCAACTTTGCTGTATTTATGAAATAAAAGCTATTTTAGAACCCAGCTCACAGCCAACATTCGGAGAACTTGGCTAAAGTTCTTTCGAAGTTATCAGAAAACATTCTTTCAGTAATGTTAGTCGAACGTTTTGTCAACGTTACATGTCATTGGCAAATGTTTTAAAAAAGGTTAGCATAAAAACGCCGTTCTTAAATTGTTAGTGAAATGTTTTTTAAAAAATCAATACATCCTTTAAAAAATTAAGTAAAACTTGTATAAACGAGCAATAATGTTGATACAACATCTACAAAACTGGACATTTGGAATGTTTTTTAACTTAATGGAAACGTTAGGGAGAGGTTCTTAAAACTATGAAACAGATAAAAATGTCCAGCAGACAGTTAGACGGTCAGGTAGGTGGATAATTAGGATAATTAGGTGTCTGTGAGAGTTAGGTGTGGTTTTAGGGTGGTGGAAGAGAACAGATGAGAGGTGGAGCTGTGATGCTGTGATCGTCTCACACAGCAACCTAAGACAAATGACAAAGTCTTAACACTGCAGCTTAATCTGGCAACCAACTGCCTGTTTAGACTGAAGAGATCATCTGACTGACATGTAAACTGACCAATCACAATTAGTTTAATTTTTATGTGCTGTTTAAAGGTTTATCTAAAGTGGATCATACCACAATGATAGACTGTGAATGATTGTACAGAAAACCCCTAAAACTGATAAATAGACATGAGATATTTTACTCGTGACATTAAGCCAATCATATTTCACCTTGCCCAATCCAGAAAGTGTTTTTCTGTCGTGTGCAGGATGAGACAGTGAGTGGGTGGTCTGTTGACATGTCGTCTGAGACGAGACCGCATGATGGACGGTGGACAGCTGTACTTCCACGGAGCATTTGAAGAATTTCTCTGACTTTCTCCCTAAATTTCAGTCACTATGTTTAGCTTGGACCAGATCTTAGTTATGCACTTGTTTTAGTTAGTCACTTATTGTATGTTGAAGCATTCGATAAGAAGCGTTAAGTTTACACTGAGATCCCTGAATTTGATTGGAGCCCAGTTAGATACTGAGATCTCTTCTGAAACTCTGGAGGAGACACATATGAGACAATCTTTGGAGGCTCCATTTGCTGTCCATTTAAAGGCAAGGTAGGGTGTTAACTGACCTGAATATAAATTCAAACACAATCTTTAAGCATTTTAAGAACCCTAGAGCCTATATGGTCTTTGTGAGGAAGAGGGTTCTTTGCTGAACCTAAAGTTGTTACAAAGAACCATTTTGGCTGGTTTTTTGAACAGTGAATAAGAAGACTTACACTGATGTGAGAACCTGAACTGTATTTAGGGACCTGGGACTGTATTAGTCGAGAAGTTCTGAGAAGTTCGGTGTTCTAAATGGGTTCTGAACTGAAATCACCATGGTTACTAAACAGATGAGATAGGATTATGAGTTTCTGTAATAAAGTCTGTTATATAGCGTTTTGTATAATATAGAGTCTTAGGAGTAGGCTGTTTTGACTTGGAGCAGTAAGCCAACACCCTAGCAACTGTGTAACAATTGGCTAAAATCCATTCAGAACCCTCTGGCAACCACATTGCAACATCCTGGCAACCACCCACAACCTGCAAGGGCAAGCAGAATTCCTCCGGTAAAATAAAAAATCTAATTTATGAGCTTTAAATGATAAACGTCGTGATTGGAGACCGTATCAAAGGAACCTAATTATTTACCTAATTATTGTCTGAAGCTCCTTCATGTGATGAATATTCAAACCAAGAGTGGCTGCGATGTCTGTTTCTGGAGTTATTAAAAAACGTTCCACATCAACAGCCTGGCATTTACACCACAGGCTTGATAAAGACACTGCGGCATTAGGAAACTGCTGCCTGATGAATTTTGTTGCCCTTAACATTGAGCCAAACTGAGCATATCAATTACAGCCATAAATCAGGCCGATAAGTGAGAACAGTCTCGGCTTTGGAAGCTAAATTAAGTTGCATTATTTTAGCACGTAATACGTGTCCTTGGCTGATGGCAGAAAGTTGTGTTTGAGAAACTGCATCACTGATTAAAAAAGATAAAAGTATCGCCTAGCATCAAACTGTCACGGTTGTATTCCGTCATTATTGCCGATTGGCCCTTTAAAGCGTATGGCTGCACCTTTTGTGTACGTGTTCCTGATTTGGGATCAGATCCAGGAAGATACTGGCGTGTAAGCATTGATCAACACTTTTGAAAGGGGCATTTGTGTAATGAATAAACCCGTCGCTTGTCACCCTGTCGGGGGTGTTGGGACATGACGAAACACTATGTAATGAATGTAATGTCGGTTTTTTATCATACAGGGCTTGATGCCATAGCAGCTCCTCTGAGGAGGGAGAACTCCAAACCAAAGCGCAGTGACTGTATTTCCCATGGAAAACTCCGGAACATCTCAAACTCGTCCAGACTTCTAGTGATATCTCTGATCTGCACCAACAGGAAGACCATCGAGGATGATTTACATGGTTTAAGATTTAAATGACAGCCGTGTCTGCAGTCGTATGCTGTGCAGATAGCTTGTCATGTAATGTAGGGACTCGAAGTCATTGCTGTTTGTCATGTTGTAAACATGTAAACACGTCATCATGTGTACATGATGACATGTTTGTCATCATGTATGTGCAGTATACGATACACGTCTTTCTGGAGATCTGCACGGCTCATGTTGTTGCTGTTTTTATTCATTTCCTGAACAACAGAAGGACTGTTTGGCTGATATTCCGCAATAGGAATATCATAGGAATATGTCACATTCGGCTCTGAAGGGAACGCAGTATAAATTCCACCTGCAACAGCAAGTGGAAAATCGTGCTTTGTTCCATGTGTTTGGTTAAGCTCACACCTAAACTTCACTTTCTTTCTTTCCATCCATCAATATCTCACTGCAGTGTAGCAGTTCTCTGAACGTTAAACTGGTCCCCAGCTGAACTAGTTTGGCTTTAACCAGTCAAGGCTTTAACCCCCCCCCCCAGTGTCTCTCTCTCACACACACACCTCTACATTCTATCTCTGTCTCTCTCTCTCTGTCACTCACACACACACACACAAACATTCTGTCTTGCTCGCTCTGTCTTTCTCTCTCTGCCCCTCACACACACACACTCTTTTTTGCTATCTCACTCTCTGTCTCTCTCTCTATCCCTCTCACACACACACACACACACACTTTTCACTCTCTGTCTCTCTCTCTCTGTCTTTCTCTCTCTGCCCCTCACACACACACCCTTTCTTGCTATCTCTCTCTGTCTCTCTCTCTCTCACACACACACACACACACACACTCTTTTCGCTCTCTGTCTCTCTCTCTGTCTCACACACACACATTCTCCCTTGCTCTCTGTCTCTCCCTATCTGTCTGTTTCTGCACTGTTTAAGCCTTTTGTCTGTCAGACCTGTGAGCTGATATCAGTGTTTTCTCCTTTAAACATATAAGCTGCTGGACTTTATAACACAGAGCCTCGAGCTCTCAGATATATGCAAACCATCACCAGGGCTCGTGTGGATCTGAAAGACTGTGAATAGAGGTTAAAACTCCTTAAAATGTAAATGCTTTGACATTTCTTAATAATGTTTTATATAGCGATCAGACCAAATATTGACATGATGTTTTTCAGGGAGGCTAAAGGATCAATACGTATGCTAAGCTAAAACCAATAATATCGCCTTAAGGCAGCTCACTAACCACTCCAAAGAGATTTAATTAAAGTGGGTTATTTTAACATATTATTGCAGATGCGGACCGGACTATTTTATCAGTATTTAAAGCAAGTATAAGCCATTTTTATAGACTGTTGCGATTATGCGGTGGCATTGTCACCCTGCGGTCAATAGAGGGCGCTACAGGCCACAGAAAAAAGGTTAAAGGTTTTTTAAATCTGTGCAGATCACGTGAAATAAAGTATTAAGCGTTTAAATGTGTTTCAGTGATTTCTGTAGTGAACGTTTTTATATTGATATTTTATAAGACTTATAAACATCTGAATCGTGTTTTACCTAAAATCAATAAAAAAATAACTATATTTTAGAATCAAGAATGTAATACAATGAATGTTATGTGATATCACAATACAGAAATTTACACAAACAATAGTCCAACATTTTTTTAAATTTTCATTAGGCAAAATTAATGTCCTATTTCTATTATTTTAATATTGGGGTGAAATATGATTTTGTATGATTCACGGATTATCAAATTTATAGTTTTAAGGTTTAAATCTAAATTGTTTTCACATTCAGTATTTGCAAAGTAAGGTGTTTAGTGTAATCGTAGTGTGTACAGTAGTGTGTAATCGCACACAGATGTACAGTGTTATCCAGTCTGATATAAATGACTTGTATTGTAACTTATGTATATAGTTCAGGCCTCGTTGGGGCCAGTATTGACGGTGTCTGTGTGTCTGTTTATTTAAATCTTGTCTGAGAGTTTACACACCTCACTCTGAGGGACCCCTCACATACATCTGTTCAGGGGCTGAGGGACTTCGTGAGGGTTGTCATTTCACACAGTGCAAGATATACAGCTGCCCTGAGAATTATTTGGAACCTGAAGTCACATTTATGAGTTTTAAAGGAATAGGAAAAATGATCTAATTTACTCACCTTAAGTAAATCCTGGGTATATGTGACCTTCTTCTTTTAGTCCAGGGGTGTCAAACTCAGCTCCTGAAGGTCCAGTGTCCTGCAGAGTTTAACTCCAACCAGCTCCAGCACACCTGCCTAGAAGTTTCTAGTAATCCTGAAGACCTTGATTAGCTGGATCAGGTGTGTTTAATTAGAGTTGAAGCTAAACTCTGTGGGATACTAGCCCCCCAGGAGCTGAGTTTGACTCCCCTGTTTTTAGCTGAACACAATCTGAGATATATTAAATAAAATCCTGGCTCTTTCCAGCTTTACAATGGCAGTAAATAGTGCCCGAGATTTTAAAGCTGCAAAACACACATTCATCCATTATAAATAAATTACATAGAATTTCAGTGGGGTTATTAAATACCTTCTAAAGCAAAATAATGTGTTTGTGAATGAAAACAATGAATGTTTTGAGCTTATTTAGCGATCGATACGTTGCATATCTATGTAAATCACAGAGAATTTCATTCAAATATGGCGACAGGTCGATAACTTTAATTCTTATTGGTTCTCGATTCTCATTGGTTCTCGCATGTCTCATGACTAGTCATATGCGTGTTTTATCACAAAATATGCAAGATTCAAAGTTACTGACCTGGAGCCAGTGTGCCGCCATGCTGGGTGTATTCATTAATACAGATGTGTTTTACATTGATTGCCAAATACGCTCAAAACTATATATGGCAGCACTTAAGAGAGAGATATTTTAAGTACTTATGCCAAACAAAATTACCCAATATATCAACAGTTTTTGGTGTCTTAGACCTGAACTCAGCCAATGAACCGGAGATATTTCTCTGCCCTCTCTCCAATCTGTCTGTGCTGTGGACTCCAGCCAGAACTGACACATATTGAAGGTGGATGAGTAACCCTGTGACTGATCCGTTCTCTCGTCTTGACCCAGAAATACAAATAGTGCTTGTTATTCAGGGGTGGGTTCCTCGTGACTAGCTGCTAAGTTTCTGTGGGTTAGCAGAGTACATGGCGTCAGTCAAACACAATGATTTTTCTTGGCCCGAGTCAATGACGGAATAAAGTGTGTGAGTTTTGGATGCTTTCTTGCTAGCTAAACAAAAAGAAAACAAGTATGTCTTAGCAAGCGTGCAGATTATGAGCAGTACCCCATATAAAGTCCGGGAGGCAACAGACCATGAAGAAACTAATTTTCCAGAGCAACCCTGGCAGAACTGTGCTCTCATGTGCCTTGTGAGAGCATAACTGTGTACAGTTAACAGGTTTCAGTGTAAAGGTGCAGTTTATTCTGTCTTTGTACAAACTGCTTCAGTTAAGTAGAAGGTGCAATGCCACGAAAAAGTCACACTAACACATGCCTGCTGTGACCCAAGTAATTGTAACCCAATAATAATGTTTAATTATAAACACAGATTTATTTTTCATTGTATTGTAACTTTTGCCTCTCTACTGCCATCTCTGTTCAACACATAAGATTGCAGAGTTATTTTCTTACCGACAAGTTTCAATTGTGAACAACTGCTGTAAGAACAAGCTACAAAGGCGCACCAACTACGTTACCAGGAAATGCGATGCACTAGCTGGATCTTCATCATTGTGTTTACAGATGGACATTTCCCAAAAAATTGGAAAATTATAAATTTACCATTGCAAATTGGGGTAAGGTAAGGAGATCAGGTTGAACACCAATCTGTCATGTACTTGCTCAATAACCTGTAATAACCTATGACGGACCGCAGCTTTACGTGTCAACAAAAAGATGCTACATTGTCACATTATCAAAGTAACATCCAGAAAAACTATATTATATTACGTTATGTACCACATTGTCCATATTGAAGCATATAATTAACAACAAGATGAACATGTGACTGTTTTATCCAATCCCGGCATCACTGAGAGACGGAGATCTCACGTTACTATTGGGATGGAAGCTGGAATGTTGGCCGATGAGACGGTTTCTCTCTCGCTCTGATTTTGGATTAAAACAGAATAACTGCCTGCGGGTGTGTCAGACGGCAGCGCTGACCAAAAACAACACCATAAAAATACACCTTCATTCAAACAGCAAACATTTAACAACATTCTCCTCAACAAAGAATCTCTATCCAACGTTAATAAAAAGCCACGTGTACTTAAGGTTAAGCTGCAAGGGAACGTTTTTAGAACGTTGGCCAAAGTTCTCTTAAAGTTCTCTCAGAGTTATCACAAACCTTACCTTACTCATGACCTTGCAGTAATGTTAGTATAACTTCTATTAACATTATATTTTGTTACAGATATAGGCAAAAATGTTTAACAAACGTTCTTTTAACCAAGCAATAACGTTCATACAATATCTAACAATTGGACGTTTTGAACATTCAAAATAACATTTTTAATGCTTCCGTTACGTATTAAAAACATTGGGGAAATGTTCTTACAGCCTCAAATTGTTAGCTGGATGGGTTGTTGGATCACATATCATATGTGGTTCTGAAAAAAACATCACTGCATTTTTGTGCACAAAACTCTGACCAGCCTTGCGCTCTCGCTCTCTCTCTCACACACACACACACACACACACACACCCAAACACCCAAACACACACATAAACACATGCACACACACACATCTCTTGGCAGAAGCTGGAAACTTGATCAAAACCAGTTCAGAAACTCTGCTCCTTGATGTAGCCTACAGAGAAACACACCAGAACGTTCCACGTTCCTGACGTCAGAGTCTGCCTGTCATATCCTCTACAAACCAACACTGATATTTGCTGAGGACGCGCACTTGATGTCATTCTCACTCACCCTAAATATTTTTGGGCCATACCTGTGTGAAGAGAGACAGGTAAACATCCTGAGGAAGGAACTGCTTCCTGTGTGATGGACACCATTCAGCCAAAGCACCTGTGAATCTGCAGTAGTTGAAGATCTCACAATTTTATTCAGATAACGATAATTGAGATTGTTGTCTATATAATCTCTTTTTAAGACACAGTCACACATTTTTTTAATGTTTTTTTTTATTATTTCAGTGTTTTTTAGAGAACAAACTTTTAAATATTTAGTCAATTGTACACAGTTGCTCTGTTTCAGTCTGTTGAGAGATCTCTTGAATTACCTTGAATTTCTGCTTGAATATATTCGATCGTGGAGGTAAAAAACCGTGTTTGTGAGCATTATACACCTCAAAGAAATATTTGAATTTAAAGTATGTACATATATGTTCACATATATAAACTATATAGTCCAGTATTTGGACTATATAGTTATACTATCACACATATACTATCCAGTATTTGGTCATATATCATTTGTCTGTATAACATTCCAGCTGACAGTGGACATCTCGGGTCATGTAATGTTCAGACAGTGTATTGTGAGTTCTGCAAGGTCAGCCTGTTTCACAGCTGAATATGTTTATGTTATGTATGCTAGTCGAGGTGTCTGCCAGTTGTATAAGTAGCCCACACGAAACGTCTTTTTGTCTCCATGTGTTATGCTGCTCTCTGGATCCCCCCTTCCACCCCGTCTTTAAACTGACTTAGCAGCTAAAGAATTTCTCCACTCTGTGTGGAAGACACTGTGCCAATGCAGACGTGCCAAAGTGACTGACACACACACACACACACACACGTTTACTTCTCTATCTAAATGATGACACTCCATAGACTTCTATTGTTTTTATTGTTTTTTATTGTTTTATTGTTTTTATTTTGACTCACAGCCAGTTATAAACACTACA
>JAZGTJ010014886.1:0-13786 GCA_036877575.1 Botia almorhae
AGGTTATATGCATTCTTGTTTTGTCAAATTTGTTGTAGAAACTATGCAGTAGCCTATTTTATGTAATTTAATGCAATTACATCTGAAATAACTTCAAAATTACGGCCAATTCCCCACTTTTTCAAGTGAAAAGTCAATAAACGTCACACATTACATGACTTATTTAAATACTTTAAATATTTTAAATGTAAACTTACGCATTAACTTAAGCAGCTATGTTTTCCCACGCTAACTGTCTCTGTTTCGCCGATGCAGTGGTGTTGCTTTTTTTAATATATGCTATTTATATATATTTATATATATTTATTTGCTATAATTTTGCATGAGCACATCAAGTTCAGCTGGAGAAAAAAATGCTGATCTCTTTTTTTCAGATGTTGCCATGGTGACTCGTAATATCTGCGCTCCATTGATAATGCCTTTTTATAGTCGCGGTGTGCGCGCTTAACTATTAGTCTACTGAGAGTTGATTGACCTAACTCAGATCAGCTGTTCTGAAACCAAAAACTCAGAGTTTTTAATCTCTCTGTAAGTCAACTCAGAGTCCAAGTTTAAACTCCGAGTTGCTTGAACCTCCTTACTGAAACAGGCCCCAGATCCTGACTCGAAGAACCAAGACCCGGATTGAGTCAGGATCTAGACATCATGCTCTAACATAAAACACAGGGACTGCCTGACAAATAGGGCCTGAAACTTAAAAAAATATATTATTATTTTTAATAATTTTATTTCTAGCAAAAAATATAAAAAATTGTTTACACTTTATTTTAAGGTGCCCTTGTTAAGTGTAATCATATGCTTAAAGTACTGATTAATATGAATTAACAACGTACTTAATATATGATTAGGGTTATGACTGGGGTTTGTTTTACAAGTAGTTGCATGTACATATACAAAATTGTAACTGTTATTACTATAGTAAGCACACCTGTAACGAAGACAAAAAATAAAGTGTTACCAAAAATATATAAATTAAATAAAAAAATATAATTTTAAATATGTAATAAGGTTTGGCCTAGCTTGAGACCAAATGTTGATACTTATTGCTAAATGCAGATATACACCTATAGACATTGTGCATTTGGTAATTATAATTACCTTGTGGTTGTTTTCTACAATTAATTTAACGTCAATTCAACAAACGACATAAAAACTATAACATTATTGTATGACTTTAAATATGACACCATTTTATTCACACAGTTGTGAATTAAATGGTGGAAATGACCAATCATAGGCTACATGTTTTGTTTATGCTATGACTGGTACTGTAATATTAAAACATCACACCAGCTGGTTTTGCTGTTTAGCTGTTTTGAAAAGGACCACTTGATTTATCAAACAGATACAGATAAGCTTTTAGACACTTTTACAAAAGATAAACTAAGTAGGTGCATAATTCATTGGAGACTGATGATGGATGATTTTCATATGTAATCTGAATTAAACAATGGTTAATATATCAATATTTTTCTGATTTGTCACTTCTGTGGCCTAACAGTGCATTAAAATATTGTACTGTGAACAACTGACATAGACAATTTATTTAAGTGTGATAGTCTGGGTTTATCCATTGAATGCTAATAGACAATGAAGATATGTGTTTTGATATTGCATATTGTGATTTACACTTCGCCTACAAATAATTTAATGACTGTCACTGGACCATTTATTTCATGACCATTTATTTTGTGATTGTATATTAAAAGCAAACTCTTTGATTTATGATAATATGCAGTCTGTCAAGATTAAACCATAGAATACACAGTACATGTAAAACTGTCAGGGTTTGCGAGAAGGAAGAACCCAGATGCAGGCAGCGATACAGAACGAAAACTTTATTTAACAAAGACCAAAACAGAAGAGGGAAAAAACACTGGAAAATAAACAGGCCACCAGGGGGCGTCGAGAACAGATAAATAAAACACAAGACAAACTATTACTGGAAAACTAAAACAAACAAAACTAGGATAATAATCCACGAAAAGGAATTATCAAGAACTCAAGGAACTGACTGAACTAACAACAGACGAGGAACGACAAGCTGACAACAAAGAACGATGAAACGAGCAACCCGCGCTCTAACACGTAACAAAACAGCGTCAGGATCCTGGCAAAACTAAAACCTCAAAGACAAGCAGCATTGAGAAACATTTTGCACAATAGTCTCACTTCAGGCCTCTTTTAAAGGCATATACACATCTTGTTTTGTGGGGGGTCTTACGAGAGACCTTCAAGAGTTAACATCCTTCAGAGAAATGAAGAAATGAGTGTTCCCTTTAAATCATGGGACAGTGTGGACCTTAAACATTGCAGCTGACCATGAACTATAACCTCAGACTCAAAGAAGCTTAAGTGTGTGATGGAGCAGTTTCTTCTGGCATGCAACGACAGAAAGAGATTGACAGAATAAAATCTAAAAAAAAAACATAAAAATAAACAGAAGATGCCTTAATGGAGGTTCTTAGAAGAAGATAAAAATGCTCATTAAAAGTAACTTTTATTATATCCAGCTGTGATTGTGTTGTACTATATGTGTGTTAGGAGTCCGGACTCTTATTTTGAAATGTATTATTTGTTCTGTTTTTTTCATGTCTTCACTTCCTGTTTAGTAATCGTCATCACCTGTGCACTCTGATTAGTTTGGCTATTTAAGTTCCCTGTCTGTATTTGTTATTTGTTGGTGGATTGTTTATACTTTAGCTTGCTCGTGTACATTTTCGGCTCTTGGGGATTACCCTTTTGGCTTTACCTGGTTTTCGTGTTTCTCGTCTTGGATTGGTTTTGTATTTCACCGCTGTTGCACTTGCCGTCACCCCACTCATTGCAACAGTTAGTTTTTTGTGTTCATTTATTAAATGCTGTTTGTTTTTGTCAGGATCCTGGCTTCTGTCCAGCTTTAAGATCGCGTTTTGCCAGGATCCTGACTGTCTTGTTATGTGTCAGGGCGTGGGCTCAGACTCCGACTCATTCTGCATGTTCTAGTTTCGCTTTGAGTCGGAGTTTGAGTTCGCGCTCTGGGTGTGCGTTCCGTGTGGAAGCACATGGCTATTGAATCTTCATTAGTCATGTGCTCTCCGGTCTCGCGTCATTACCCCGCCTCCTTGTTATCTCGTTTCAGTTAATGTCGCGCACCTGATTCCATTTAGTGTATTTAATGCCCTCGTGTTTGCTGTCTTGTGCTGGTTCGTTTTGTCCTATTCGTTGGTTGTTCCCATGCCTGCTTGTCGCATCCGTGCTTGTTTGTCGCATCCGTGCTTGTTTGTCGCATCCGTGCTCGAAGCCTCGTCCTGCTTGTGTGCTCGCTTGAGCTTATGTTCTGTCGATTGTTTCATTGTTCTTGTGTAGTCTATTCGTGCCTTGTTTATTATTTAGTGTTCTGTTTAGTTTTGATTTATATTGGTTATTATTCTAGTTAGTTCTATGTTTTAGATAGTTATTATCCTGTTTTTGTTCCCGTGTTTAGATTTGTTAACTTTATTTTAAACCGCTGCCTGCATTTGGGTTCTTCCTCTTCTCGCAAACCTGACAGTTTTAGTTCCCGTGTCCCGCTACATTCTTTTACATCAAAGTTGGTCCCTCAGGTGTGTAAAGATTGAAGACCACTTATATGAAATGTTTCACATGCTGCTATAACACCATTCATATCTGCAATTGGATGATCAGTTTAAAAACAACAGCGTGTTCAGTCGTGAAGGGCTAATGCAGTGTGTTAAAGAGGAAGATGATTTGTTTCCACCAGATCCTTTAACGCAGGGCAAATGAGATTTATGGTGTATTTTTAAACCAAATTACATTGCGGAGACGCCACCTTTGTCCCTCTAACTGGGGATGCTGTTGCACACACCCGAGAAGTAATTATACATGCACAGCAAAGCAGAGGACCAGAAGTTTGCAGCCTAAATGAAAAAGCATTGCACTTTTAAACCAAGAATTAAAAATTGCTAATTAATGATCTGACAGCAGTCTGTGAAAGCCCTGATGAAAAAAACACAATGTGGTAGATGTTCATTTGAAATGTTCTTTATTTTCTTACAGCTCTGTGTCATTGGTGTGTATGAATCTTCAATAAAACTGTCAGTCCACCTGGAGACAAACTCTGTTTTCAGATTCTGATTTGACTTGTCCCAATATATTTGTCAATCCAAAAAGTCCTGTTTTCCCTCGTCAATCAGTCTTTGAACATTACAGGGGGAGTTTACATTTCATTATGCATCCCAGTCAAGTCTGTGCATGTAAGGAACACAAGAGTGCAGAGAGTGCGAATACAGCAGATGAAGATAAATAAACTGGCTGATTTACCTGAAGTCGTGAAGTCCCTCACAACTGACTGTGAACAACAGTTCAAGCATGGGGTGAAAGGTCACATAATGCTTTACAGTTTTGCCATTGAACAGAGGTGCTGTGTGTGGGTGGGGGTATAGGAGGCTTACATAACCATATATTGGGGACAAATTTGTACCCAAAAGTGAGCAAAACCTGATAAATCTGAATCCTTATGGGAAAACATCCTCATTTGCAGAAAGGGCAGAAAGTTTTCTGTTAGAGTTAGAGTGTGGGTTAAAGTTAGGTTGTGTTTAGAGCTGTTTATAAAAAAATAGTCTCTGGAATGTCCCCTTTTAGATAGACAAATTGCTGTGTCGGGTGTGTGGGGAAAGAACCCAATTGCAGACAGCGTATAACAAAAATACTTTAAATGAAAACTAAAACCAAAAACCCATGTCGGGGTAAAACAAAACCAGAATGAATACAAACAGAGGTCCAAAAAACACGAAGTTGAAACAAAAACAGAAATCCAAACAATGTAAACAGGGCAAAAATCACGGGGCAATCAGGTAGCAACAAAAATCATGACAGAACTAACAAACAGGTAATCTCAAACATCACAAAACATTGGAACAGGCATATTCAAACAACGAACTGGCACAAGACAGCAAACACAAGGGTATTAAATAGAAACAAACCAAGGCGGGTAACGATGACAAACAGGTGAGGGAAATTAACTAACAAGATTAATGAGGAAATGAGGGGGCGGGGTCAAGACATGCAACTGGAGGGCACATGGCAAAATGTAAACAAACAGAAGGCATGTGCTTTCACAGAAAACAAAGATCCAGAGCATGAGTTTAGATCCCGACTCCCAGAAACAAAAACCACAATCAGGATTGAGTCAATATCTAAACCACATGCTCTAACACACAACACAGGGAATGTCAGGATCCTGGCAAGACAATGTAAAGATACTTAAAAACAGGAAGCCAGGACCCTGACATAACCCCCCCCCCCTCCCAAGGGAAGCACACCTGGGTGTTTCAAAACAGGCAGACTGGACAGATCAGGCAGACAACAAACCAGACAGGCAGACAGACAAAAGGGCAAGACAAGACAGACACAGAACATGAAACACGACAGGCAGAACAAGACCTAACACAGACAAAATGAAAGAAATAAAAAAAATGGGGTTACAGAATAACGGAAGGGAGGGGGACCAAGGACACACCGGACCCCCGAAGGACCTGGCCCTGGGGGAACAGTCTGGGCAGTGGCTGATGAAGGAAAAGTAGGGCCTGGAAAACTGGACCTCTGGGGAGGTAGGTGGAGGGCCTTTGGGGAAACCCGTTCCCTCTGAGGCTGGTACAGGACCTCCACCATCTCCCAAAATATTCGACTAACCAACTCCTCCCTCTCCAGCAAGGGAGGAGGATCGTTAAGGCCCGCCATGTAGTTACTGTTAACCAGGACCTCGGTAATAAACACCTCGGTCCTGTCAACCTCCAAGGCGTACTCATAGAGAGCCCGCCCTGCCAGCACGCAAGTCAGCCGCCACGGAACGCCACCACTCTGAGAAAACCACCATCTTCAAATGCTGTCTGCTGGGTTCAGTTTGGCCAGTTTGTTATGCCAGGGGCGCACGGGGAAAGAACCCAATTGCAGACAGTGTATAACAAAAATACTTTATTTAAACGGTAACTGAAACAAGAACCACAACCAGGATTGAGTCAGGATGTAAACCAAATGCTCTGACAACACAGGAAATGTCAGGATCCTGTCAAGACAATCTAAAGATACTTAAAACCAGGACCCTTACATGCTGCTACGAACCTGGTAACCTAGTAACTAAAGTAGCAACACTACTAACTTCCATTCTTGGGAAACCATAGCTTGGAAGGTATACAAAATGCAGCTGTATATTGTGCACTAGTACCAGCTACTAATAAAAGGTAGCTTACTACATTACCCTTTATTTTCAATGTGGGTGACAACAAATTAGATTTTCTACAAAATACGTATAAACTAAAAACAATATTTTGTATAAGTGTGCTAAAAATTAATGATTTAAATTAATTACATCTGCAAATAATTGTTTAACAGGTACATATACATCAACTGTTTGAACTAATCAGTTCACTAAAATGAATTGAGCTACATATAAAAGAGAAAGAACCCTCGGCTCAGCCTTACAACCAAGCAAGCCTAGTTATGAACTCTGTCAACAACAAATGGGAAATCTGATTCATTTTAGCAAATCAGTGGATTTAGATGATTGATAGAAATGATATATGAAATATAAAGATTCACTAAATCAAATTGTCTCTGTTCATCATTTTATTTGTTCTTTCTTGGCATTTTAATTCAATGTTTTTTAAACATTAAATTAAAACAAACTTCACATTCATAGTGTTTTGTTTTGATCCTGTTACCTGTCCACACTGTAGAACTGATATTTTTTTCCTTCCTTGTTAGTCATGCCCATTAATCTAATTACATATCCACAGACATACACACACAGTGCTCTTTGATTTGATTCAATGCCTGTTGCTTTGCCTGTCCCCTTATTGTGTGGCTAGTGACTGTATGTTATGACCACACATGGTTGCTGGCCCCTGTGAGGCCCTTTAGACAGCATGCTGTGTGCAGTAGTGAGCACTGATTCTTTGTATTTCACACACATCTAAACTCTGGAATAAGAAAGGGACTTATGGAGGATGTCTAATTCAGGGAAACTCTAGCAGCTGGGAAGGTCTGGCACAGAAGTGATCTGTGTGATATATTGAAGAGGTACCGTAACGAGATACACTGGATAAAGTGTGATAACTTTTGTAATCGCCATTAATGGTCACTGGGCTACATTTTTATAATGCTCTCCAGAGTTTTTTTTTTAGGTCCCACTTTATATTAAGTGACTTTAACTAAAATGTAGACAATACTTTGTCTTATGTAACTAGAGTGTAATTATTGCATAGATACATGTTGTTAACGTTATGGAGGAGGCTCCTGCATCAATTCCTCCGCAGCGCCAGAGGGAGCCGTCACCTAAATATTAGAACTCTTCGGACTGCAATTCCCTTAGACTCATTGCACTTCCTGTTTGTCACATGGTCCCATGTATCATTTCCTGTTTGTCACATGGCTTGTGTATGCAGGCTATTTAAGCGCTCAGTTGAACTTGTTTCAGTGCGATGTCTTGTATTGCTTCCATGTGTGCATTTCAGAGCGTTTTCTCCTTGTTGTTTCACCTGGTTGTTTTTGGACTGTCTATTGGATTATTGTTTGTTTGCCGCCTGTCCACGACCCCGTTTTGGATTACGGGTTACGATTGTTTGCTGCCTGTCTCGGACTCTGCCTGTTTAATGTTTCTGATTCTTCGACGCCTGTCTCGACCCCCGCCTGGATTATCGACCCTGAGTTTGTCTAGCCTACTACAGTTTTGTCTGCCGTTAATTTATACCATCTGCCTGTTTGATCTGAGAATAAATACGCTGCTAATGGATCCTCATGTCTCCGCATCTTCGTTACAGTTAAATTGTACTTTCTGTATATACTCGACCCAAAACCCAAGACACCACACAAGTACATAAGTGCAATGTATCACATGTTTTTTTCTTATACAAGTAAACAGTACTTAAAGACCCATAATACAAAGTGTGACTGTTTTAATTTAAAGCTTTATTTAAAGGTTCCCCAATTAATATACAGCACAATTTATAAAAGTAATATAATATAAAATAATTTTATTACTTTTTGTAATCCTGTTTGGTGTTACTAGTGGTCCTAAAATTACAAGCTTTATTGTCAAGCAGTAACACTGTAGAGGCTTTGCTACATTGTAAACATAAACACCTCATGAAATTGTGAGACATGACACACAGAGGAGAGTCTACACTCAAACACAGCTTTATGTTCCTCACTGCTTTTCTACAGTTTTCTAAAATAAAAACTTGCCATTTCTGAAGGTACTAGAGGCACCAAATTAAATCACAAAAAAAAGTTTTAAAGATGGAGAAGACTTTCTCTCATCTGCCATTGGTTGAACAACTGGCACGAAACTTATGCCATTGGTTGGGCCATTGCTATTTTTGCTATATTCTTACACTTATAACCAGTGTTTACGTCCTTCAGAAATTCAACAAATAGTCTCTGCATATTAAGCTGGAATAGGAAAAAACATTTTTACATAAGAAAAATGTACAGCCCAGCTTTTAGAACACAGTTGATTTTCAAGGTCTGTGTGAAGATCTAAGCATGTCTTAAGCTACTGGCTTTTTAGGCATGTTTTATATTATCGTCATATAGTGTGACCGATGCTGCACTACTCCAGCTATTCACAACAGAAAATGCCAGTTTTGCTGCTGGTGAACACAATGATCATCTGTATTCTTTTGAATAGTATGTGTACTGATATCACAACAACACGGCATGTTGTTTCATTTGTCCAATGCAGTGATTTTGGAAATATTTTATGATTTTTAATATTTTATTTTAAAGGCTCTTACTTGGTTGTCAGTTCATTATGGAGTTAAATTCAAAATGTTGTTTGTTTTAAAATTTCTAAATAGCCTGACTTTTTATCTTGCTGAACTTTTAAATTTGAACATGCCAATCAAATGTCTGCATTCTACAGATACAGTGCCTTACAAAAGTATTCATACCCCTTGAATTTTTTCACATTTTGTCACCTTACAACCACAAACTTAAATGTATTTTATTAAGATTTTATGTGATAGACCAACACAAAGTAGCACATAATTGTGAAGTGAAACAAAAATGATTCCAACATTTAAGCAAATAAAAATCGGAAAAGCGTGGCGTGCATTGTATTCAGCCCCCTGTACTCTGATACCTCTAAATAAAATCCAGTGCAATCAATTGCCTTCAGACGTCACCTAATTAGTTAATAGAGTCCACCTGTGTGTAATTTAGTCTCAGTTAAAATACACCTGTTTTGTGAAGGTTCAGTGGTTTCAGAATGGCCCAGTCAAAGTCTAGACCTAAATCCCATTGAGCATCTGTGGCAAGACTTGAAAATTGCTGTTCACAGACACTCCCCATCCAATCTGGCTGAACTTGAGTTATTTTGCAAAGAAGAATGGGCTAAAATTTTTGTCTCTAGATGTGCAAAGCTGGTAGAGACATACCCCAAACAAGCTTGCAGCTGTAATTGCAGTAAAAGGTGGCTTTACAAAGTATTGACGCAGGGGGCTGAGTACAAATGCCCACCATATTTTTCAGATTTTTATTTGCTGAAAATATTGAAAACCATGTATCATTTTTGTAAATTTTGCTAAAATTGAGCTTTTATCCCATTTTGTGTTTGTTTCTTCATATATTTCGGACTCATCTTTTGTACAGCACATAATGAAATGAAATAAGACAATCTTGTTGTGAGGGCACAAAAAGATTAATAGTTTGTCTCTATGGGTGCTGCATGTCAGTAAGCTTTGTTGTTTCACATGATATCCAGTATTATATTGTGAATTTTAGCTTAACTTGAAAGGGGCGTCAGCCAATCAGCAACTATTTATTTTTTAAGCTTAATTTTAAGATGGACAATGAACAAATTATTTGTGTGAAACAGAGGAAAAAATAACACATATAAAATAACAACTCCTTTGACATGTAAAGTGACTATGGGTAAAATAAAGCCACGTTATCCCTCTTCATTTAACAGGAAGGCAAGTAAGATTAAATGAACTTCCACTGGCCCCTTTGTGAGGACAGAAGCTTCAGCATTGTCGGGTTGCGGGACGGAGCAATAGAGATGAAAGTAAAGAAAAAACGCCTGTGGTGGAGGAGTAAGGCCTAATGAAGAGAGATTAGGAAAAAGTGATGTGGCTTTCTGGCAGACGCTGACCATTATGTTCTATTGTGCTGCACGAGCAGCACGAGCCGAAAGCACTTGGAGAGGAGAAAATGAAAACTGGTTGTGGCTCAGTAAGCATCCTCATGCCCCACCGGCCTGCTCGCTATTCAACAGATGCTATTTGACTCCAACAAGATTTACATGAGTGCAGCTGCCACTAGCCCTATTGTGTGGAGGCACGGGTGGCGCTGTGGCCCATGCTGGGTTGGGTGTGTAGACAGTGTGTGTTTCTGTGTGTTTAAAGCTGCAGTGTGCAATTTCTGTGGCATGAAATAGATTTGCTAAATAATAATAATAAATAACTATATTAAAAAAGTGGTGCTTATCTGTGCAAATGTCAAATGCTGCATATATTGTGTTTTTGTTTTCATAAATTACGCTAATTAGGACTCACATTGCACATAATAAAAGCTATTATGCTCACACAAAGCTATTAAAAAGTGGAATATATGGCAAGAATCAAAGAACTAGACACAGAGATTTTTGTAGACCATATGGATGCACCTTCTACATGTTTTGCGGTGCTGTTTTTAATACAAAAAAAGGTGCCTTGTTTAAAGCGCTTACACAGCAGACACACAGCATGTCTTGGAATAATGGAGGACACAGTTAAATAAAGGGTTAAAGAGAGTGAGTCATACACAAAACCAAACAAAATAAATACAGAGCTAATGATATTTTTGCCTTTTACAATGTATTATTTTCCGTATTGGTACATTTTATTGCAGAACAAGTCTCAAACATACTGAAGGTTCAACTCAACTAAAAAAATATGACATTACTGTTATTTACCAACATTAGCATGTCACCTTTTCTCTCCTTTCATTTAGCTGTTGTTTAAATGACATCTTATTGCTTAACATGTCAATTGTGTTCATTTTTATATGGAACAGATTAATCTACTATGTGGTTGTTGGGATGGGGAGCGAGTCATCAGCAGATAGCTTCCTTGCACTCTGTAAACGGGTTGGACACAGGTCAAGCATTTATTAATAAGCCACTGTAGTCCCAGTGTCATATGGCCAAGAACTCGAAGTCGGGCCTGTGCTCGAACAGAGACCCATAAAACAATGACAGTCTGGAGATGTGACCCACAACTTATCTCTCCTCACATAATAACTGCCCATTTGATTCTCTGGTTTTGGTTCTCTGGTTTGCTCTGAGGTTCATTATTGGCTGAAACCTTTGCACATAAATAACAAAAATGATAAATTACAAGTACCGGATTAAAAGTAATCCGGTAAAAAGTAATCCGGACAAAAAGTTGGTTTTCCTGTAGCTCAGTGGTTAACAACGCCAAGGTCATGGGTTTGATCCCAGGGATTGCACATACTCAATGTATAGTGATCAATGTGTAGTATAATGCAATGTAAGTCGCTTTGGATAAAAGCGTCTGCCAAATGCCTAAATGTAAGTATCATAGATTATTGTAGAATTAGCTTGATTTGTGAGATGTACTATACTATACTATGTCTACTCTACAAGGAGGGAAATTGGCTGTTTTTTCATGAAAAACAAAACAAATTAAACCTAGAATGATAGTTCACATGATAGTTCTTTTACTATCACTTAGCTGTGGGTTCCACGCTGCTGATATGCCAGATGTTTCAGGCCACATATGATGGATGGAAAATTGCTGCACTGCAGCCTTAAGTGATTGGAGAAGATTGAAGATGTGCAATTCACTTCAGCTTGCTTAGCACTGCATCAGGCAATCAGGACAATAAGAAAAAGAAAGAGATACCAGGCAGACACACTCACACACACCAGCACTGATTTAACCTTGCAGATTTATACCTGACTGGATCAAGCTCTTTAGAAGTGAATTAAAGGCTGTTGTTTGTGATTTACCTGCAAGAAGATTTATAGCTACAGGCCGTATCAAGTCTTAAACTCAGAAATGTGCTGCTTATTAGTTTTTATTAGAGGATATTAGTAAACCTTTACAAAGAGGTGTGTGTGTGTGTGGGGGGGATGGGTTGGGTATGGGGGTAAACTTAGCGTTGGGGAAGATGCTAGTTGTATTTGATAACCTCCTGCCGGGTGTTTACATCTTCTTTTAATTACTTTTTAAATTTTAAAAATTTTGTGTGTGTGCAACAGAAAAATGAGAGAGAGAGAGAGAGAGAGAGAGAGAGAGAGAGAGAGAGAGAATAAATGTGTGCAGGCCTAATAGCGGAGAAGCTGTGAGCTTGTGAAGAGTGGGGTGACACACAGGCCTGCTGTAATTTAATAACTGTCTCCGTCTTTAATGCACCTCTCTCTGCTCACATGCTTGAAAGTGCAAATGCTGGCAATGATGAATTGACCACTATGAATAAAGTATCCTGTAATATATCAAATTAAAGTAAATTTGCTTTCATTATTGATGCCAGGGTCTTGGAGTGTATGCGGTGATCACATCTTCATGGATGTAACAGACAGACAAAAACATTTCAAATCAACACAGCTGGTTCAATAGCAAGTATGCATGTTTCTCTGTTAAAACATTTACAATGGGATTACTAATGATATTTCCACACCTTCTGTTTAGCAAACAGTTTGAGGCCAAACTCAGGGCCGGCCCGTGGCATAGGCAGTATAGGCAAATGCTAAGGGAGCCGTACATCCAGGGGGCGCCAGAAATGGAGGAAGAAAAAAAGTGTAACTTCCACTATTCCTTTTGCGCGTAAGATCACACCGGTGTGATCATTCTTGGTTAGGCTCAGACGCCTACGATCACACTGGTGTGATCATTCTTGGTTAGGCTCAGACGCGTACGATCACACCGGTGTGATTAGAACGTTCAGTGGTCACGTGACCACCTGCTGAATTCAAACTATGTTCAAACCTGCAATGGCGGTAAACAGGAGAGCGAGTCTCTCAGCGCTTATTATGTTTCATGGTTGTTAGCGTTTTCAGTTACGTAATGTTTATTTGTTTCTTACGTTTTAAATGATGGTGCACGATCCAGAAATAAACATATAGAAGTTCAATTTTAACTCACATTTATTTGTATAGTGCTTTTCATATACATCATCTTCTACATAGCGCTTACTTCTATATAGCCTATACTTTTTATGAAACGAAGACAAAAGCATCTTTAAAACAAAACGTTATGTTATTTTTATTTTCTTACATTTCGTTCATCACAGATCTAATAAGGAAAATATATATCGTATATACATAACGGAGGCAAAACAGGCCTTTCAAAGAACGTGCGGTTATGTTTTATTCCTGTCAATCGATTGCGTAGGTAATTATAAAGTTAACTCTATTCCTCTCTTAGTTCGCCAGACACTTTTATGTTTTTCAAAAGAAGCGGATGAGCATTTTTAAATCCAGTCTGTCTCCCGGACAAATCGCGGTGCCCGTGATAACTTGCCAATCAATCTAACGTGAACATTATAAACGTTTGCACATATTTAACAATCGGAAAATCTTTCATTTCACAATGCATGTAAACGTTTTATAAATATTTGGTTTGAAATATACATATTCGTATACGTATAAGCTGCAGCGCTATGGAACGCGGACGGGGCCAAAAGTGTTCAAATGAAACACGTGAAATTTGGACGCGTCAACACGCACAGTTTGTACGCGTAAATACGAAGTATATGTTCGGGTGTCGCGTCAGACCGCACAACAGCCAATAGCGTTGCTCTA
>JAZGTJ010014887.1:0-13785 GCA_036877575.1 Botia almorhae
TAAATTACGTAGCCTGCAACACGCTAAAATGACTGGCCCAGCTAACCCTTTTCGGTTTGACAATCTGGCCCAACTGAATTTGTAATTGAATAGCCCTGCCATAATACTAATGTAGTACATATCCAAAACAGAACAGAACTTTTTGTGGTACACAGAAAGTATAAATGAAAATAATATTTTGATGTAAATCAGGCTGCATGCTGACAGTGAAATACATTTGCACATTTTCAGTCCATTGCCAGCACGCTTGTCTTCGATTGATATTTAATTGATCTGCCCGAAGACAGTCAGAGCACATCAGCAATATCGCATGTATGATAATTATACCTACAAGCGAGGAACACAGGCTTCTTTGTGCTGAGTGCTTATTCCCCAACACGCTTTAAGCTCAAAGAAAGAACATCATAACAAGACCTAATGCATATTCACAATCCCTGAATCATTGTGTCTATTTTTTGAACCTGAAAAAATGAACCAGTACTCAGTGGAGGAAGTTAACCACACAAACTGAGATGCTGATTCTATACCAGTTCCTCTTCTCCTGAGTCAAGGGATGTTGCCATTTTTTGAGAAGGATATATAAATAATGGTTATTGTGGGAGGTTTCCTAATGGCTCACACAATGTTATATTCATGTTTCTATTTTTGTACAGTGATTCATCTCTGAAACAGCTGGATTCTGGGTCACTGCCCGTTTGATGGAAATAAATTCTGCCAGGGTGCAGAACAAAGACCAGATTACCAAGATTTAGATGTTGTTGTGCAATCCACAATGCATCTCTGTTTCAATCAGCCACAAATATAATGGAAAACACAGAGTGCACAAAAAGAAAATTATGGGTTGGTGTTTTTGACTGAATTGAGGAAAACCTTTTGAGCAGTCTTTGAATATTTCCTTACAAAATTGATGATTTTTTGGCCACTGTTGTTTAACAGTAAAATATCTATGTAAACAAGATACATGTCCTTGAGAATAAAAATTGCAAGACAGTAAGACTTGCTTTAAGAGTTTTAAAATAGTTTTTTTTAACCCATTGGCAAATAGTATGTGCTGTTGTAAGTGTAAATCAAACAAAATGTAGCGAGATTTATGCTAACAAGAGAACAAAAACTGTTTGCTAGTGGGTTGACAAAAACAAGATAAATTATAATATATATTATCTTATGTTTATTAGTTAAACGTAATTCTCAAGTTAATTGACCTTGTTTTAAGGGGGTTGGAAATAGTTTGCTGGAAAACGAGACAAATGCAGACTGCAGTTTTGTTTGGTGGTGGGATAAATTTAATTTAATTTAACATAGTATTCACTATGTTATGGAGACCGAATGTCCCTACAAGTATAGTAATACCAATAAATTGACCTTCTGTGGACATTTTTAGGTCCCCATTAAGAAACAAGCTTATAAATCATACAGAATGATCTTTTTTGAAAATCTAAAATGTCAGAAAGGTTTCTATGATGGTTAGGTTTAGGGGTAGATTTAGTGTATGCAGTTCAAGAGAACATACAGAGTTTTAGACAAACCCTTTTATTGGCTTCCGTGCACACAATCATAATGGCTACAGAACTCGCTTGTCTCCACTCATCAATTTTTTACCTTTTTCATCTCTCTTTATTCTTTTACTTTCAGGTGTGTATCTGTCTGTTTGTCACTGAGAGATTGCAGTGTGTGTGTGCGTGCGTGTGTGTGTGTGTGTGTGAGAATGTTACTGACACACTCTTAAACCCTATGCTGAGTAACAGTGCAGCTTGAAAAGTCACAGTAAAAACAGATTTGGTATTTGATCTTTATATCCAATTCTTTTGTAACTCCCATGATCCATTTCAGTGTTTTGGAGGGAAGAAAGAGAAGTGTGCAGATGAGTAAACATTGCGAATAAATGAACGACCTGCACAGATAAATATATAGAAGAGAGGAAAAAATGTTTACCACATTCTATATACATTGTTTACATTATATTTTTTCAGTATACAGTATATAACTGCAACTGTAACACCATTGTGCTCTGATTCCTTATTTCAACATCATTCTATTGTTTTAATATCATATTTAATCTTGCTGTAATTTCTGAAGACTTTTTTTAGGGCTTAATGCTTGCGCAAAAGTACAGTATGAGTTTTATGTGGTATGATACTACATAAAAGATGTGTGTATAAAATATCACTTCTTCCAAAAGAAGAATTGAATTGGTTTATTATGTTGACTGACCAAACATTGCAAGGAAAACAATATCCAGTAATATCCATGTTACCTTTATATTTTGTTACACATTTTCAAAGGTGTCATCTTTCTATGTGTGTTCTGCTTTAAAATGATTTACAGGTCATTATATTAAAATAGCATCTTTATCATATCCATATTCAGCCAAAGTGAAGCCTTTGTCAGGTTTAGTAGTTTTTAAATGGGGTTGAATATATTTCAAAGGAAGCCAAACATTAGAGTGACCCCTGATTGGATGATCACAAATATACTTTATTAGTACTAGGTACGGCATATATATATATATAATAATAATAAATATCCAATATAACTCAACTGTCTAGAGAAGCAGAACATGTATCAATATATTACAGCAACTAAAAGACACCAATCGCACGTCTATGTATATTGTACAGTATAGCACACACTTATTCTATACAGTGTTAATTTCATTGTACCGTACAAAAAATGTAAACAATTTGTAAAAAAAGATGTTACAGAGCAGTTTAACTTCATTGTGTAGCATTACGAAAATTGCTTTGGTTTAATTATATATATACCTTCGGGGACACACATATGGGTAAAATATTTATATGTGTTCATGTGGCTGCATAAGATCTGAACGTTCCGAATGTGTATATGTTAAGTATTCAGTACACTATTGTTTTTATACGCCATCTTTTCTAGTGTAAATACCAGGACTGTGTTTGGGGAAGAAGGAAATCTGACTTTAATGTTATGCATATTGTTGTATATTGTTATGTATATGTTGTACTTTGTTTATAGATGCATCCGTCACTTGCTCCGAGACAGCCGACTGTATTATGATGGGAGGCAAAAAACAATTTTAGTTTTTTAACGTAATATGCATTGCTGTGCCTGAATTTGTTTTTCTTAAACATTCCAAACTTAAGTGTATTGTTTGATTTATGAATATTTTTGTTTATTAAACTGTAAAAAAGTGTTTTTGTTCTCAGCACCTATTATGAGTGTGTGTGTCTGTGTGGGTTTACTTAACCATATATTGGAGACAAGTTTGTACCCAGAAGTGAGCAAAACCTGACAAATTCGAGCAAAACCTTTTGGGGACGTCCTCAGTTGTAAAAATGATATAAAAGTATAGGAAATACTATATACTGTTGTATATGTGTGGGTGTACAGGTATACTTTGTTTGCAGAGACACAAATGTGTATAAGGACAAACATGGTTTAAAAGGGTTTAAAAACACATTAAATTGTGTTAATTTTATAAATAAAAACTGACAAGTTTTCTGTGATGGTTAGATTTATCTTAACTCTAGTTTAACTCTAGCTAAACCTAATACAGTAAAAAACTTGTTTAGCTGGTCAGTTGAGACAAAGGCCAAGCAGCTTATACTGTAATTTACCACTTTGTGAAGGGTGCAGAAGAACTAAATTAGGCATGACAGTGGGACGTGGGCAGCCTTACCATTGTGTCTGACAAACACATTGGATCTCTCATATCACTCTGTGTAGGGCTTGAGTTAATGAGAAGAGTTAAAAGCGCGGTGGGGAAGATGATGGGGGTGCAAAATGTGGTTCAATGTTACAAAGTTCTACTAGATTTTTCATTTACCATTTACTACTTCATTCCCCTTAGGGAAAGTGTAATCACTTAAATTTTTAAATTTGCCTGATGACTCGATATTTTGTCGTTCTTTATCATATATACAGATTGATGGATTATACTTCCCCCTGGTGGATAGTGGACGTATGAACAGGATATTACTTGTCACTTCTTTAATATTGAACATTTTAAATTAAATACTATCAAGAGAATGATAATCCTATAGACAGTCTACATATTTTTCAGTTTGTTTTAAAGGCTAATGTATGTAAAAACCCTGACATTAGCCATAATTCATATAATTATTGTAAATAATGTGTATTTTTAGATGGCCTGAAAGAGCATTACTGTTAATTAAGAGAGAGTGAATATGTGTCGGTTGATTTGGTAACCAAACCTAAAAAAAATTTTTTTTCTTCATTTAGGAAACACAAGATGGCGGCAGTCCAAGATAATGTCTTTAGGTCACCTTTACTCTACAGGAAATGTTCTTATCTCCCTCACTGCAGTTACTCAAAGAAAGCTACAGTTCACATGGAAGACAAATAAAAAAGATGAACACAGCTAAAAGGGCATAAACCTGTTCACTTCCTGTCACGAAATTCTCATATCTCAGTGAGATAACATATTCTTTATGGGAATCTATGCAGACCTTTCACCTATAGTGCTTTAGTGACTGAAAACTGGAATCTGAACAGGAAACTCAGGGCTGTTTCTAGCAAGGGCCCTTAAGCCACCAGGCAAAGCAGGTTTTTTAATATACTAGAAGCTGCAAGCAAGACTCAGTCAGCTATTATGGCTTAATTAAAAAGTAATGGGGACCCTCTTAAGGGGCTCTGAGTGGGATGTCACTCAGGGCCGCTTATGCTAAGAAGACCTCACTGTTTTCCTAAATGTCCACTAATGACCTTTGTATCACACAAACTAATTTACAGTTCTGCTATACTGCCTGTCTGACAGGAATACTAAATTATAACAGGCATAATATTTTTTTGCAATGCAAGAGAGCAGAAGCATTTTCACTGTCACTCTCTAGAGTTAAGCATCTGCCAAATGTCCTGACTGTAAACAGAAAGGACCATAATGCTTTGCTGCTGAATATATACAGTATGAGAATAATTAATTTAAGAAAAATTAATGGGAATTTAACAATGGGGCTTTTTAGTGACAGTAGCATTTTATTACTTTCCCCCTTTCCACACTGACAGTTTAAAAAACACCTCACAGCTGGCACCCCATTTTAATGGCTTGGTGATGTGTCGATAAGTTGCATTATGACCAGATATTGGGGTACCTATATTTTGGAAAAACAATTGTACCCAAAAGTGAGCAAAACCTCCCTTTGCAGCATCCTCATGTGTAAGAATGCTTTAAAAAGTTAGTAAGTTTTTACAATTGTAAAAATGCAAAAAGTTTTCTGTTAGGATTAGGGTGTGAATTAAGGCTATAGTGTTTTTGCCTAGTTGTATCTATGGAATTGTCTTATTTAAATAGATGTGATGTCTATATAATAGCCTGGTATAATATGGAACGCAACGCACTCACCTTCGTCTACCTTTAACTGAACATCAGTTCTGTTGAGGATTTATTTGTGTTGAATATCTGTACAGATAACATGCTGAGATTCACAATGTCATGTGACACTGGACTGGCTTTGGTGACTTCCTGCTGGTGATTGAACCAGTCAGCAATTTCCCACTGCAGGAGCAGTAAGTTCTGATGCTGTCAGAATGATATCCTAATTAAGGCAATGTGAAAACCAATATAAGAGACAACACAGTATACACTCAGATTCCAGAGTGCAGGCTGTCATATTCTATTTAAAGGCAAAATCCATGCTAGAAAATAAAGCAGCTATAGTGACAAATAAAGAAAGGTTCGTCTATAACTACAGCCATTTTTGTAGACTTTTAGAAGACAAGCCTCTTAAATTACACTTCCACACTCACACCAGATTATCTAATTTGTCCACTAATAATGTATAAGAGTGTATATACATGCATCACAGGGGAATTTAATAACTCTTGTGTATACCACAATTTAATTACCCCCGCATCTATGCATCTTGTTTAATAGCATTCTGTGGTTAAATGTTATTAACTTGAGTAACTGTAGTAGTTACCCACACTGGGACCTCTTATCAGAAAGCCCTGTATTCTGCCTAACAATTCCCAAATAAACACCATAGCAACCAGAGACTAGATTACATTTATTCATTAATTTTAGTTTATTTACTCATTTATTCATAGCATTGCTTTTGCATTTTTATATTTGAAAATGACTTGCAAAAGATTTTAAATATTAAAAATACTGATAATAGCAATAATTGTATTATGGTTATTATGTTGGATTTGTAAACATTTGATAGGCCTGTTATGATTATTGGCCATTTAACCATCGTGTTTTTCTAACATTTTTAAACACACACACTACAATAGAACAGTATCTCTGTAGCTAACCTTGTAGTTTGGTCTCCTGAATGCAGTACTCGAGGTATCCTGCTTTTCTCCTTTATGTGAACCTACATGGAATATGTGAACTGTTAAATATTTCAGGATCTTGACTCTTGAATTCGGTGCTTGGTTTTACTGCAGACAACTTAAAAGCTTTGCCTCCAAGGGGGAGAAATCTTCATTGGACTTCACTGACCTGACACAAACCTTGAGTGACCTAAACAATGAATGATGAATCTTACCAACATTTTTTTTAAATCTGCAATGAAGTGGCAAAACTCTCCCTGCCATGCACACACACACACACATAATGAAAAGCATAGTGTTTTGGGAAAGACGCCGTTTGCTTCACTGGTTTACTTCATAAATCAGTATTGATCATGCACACAATGTATTTCATACCTCTAATGAATGGCCATGGGTTTCAGATTCTCTTGAGCTTACTCATTGTTGACTTACTGATGTAAGCATGCAAACAAAGACAGAATTATACATACAATTCCACCTAAAACCCCAGGCCAGCACCTGGTCTGTAAAACTAGAAGAAAAATGAGACTGTAGGTAAGATCTGCACAAAATGGTCTTGTCAAGCTTTTATGGACCAGTAAATCCAAAAGTATTGCAGATTAAAATGCCAGCATTGGTCTTTTCAACACATTTAAGAGGGTGGAACGTTTTCACTCTTCCACAGTCTCTATTGCACAGCTCCACAGGATCTATTGAAATCACTACCAAGATACTTTTGGACCCTAATCTTGTGTAATCTGGAGAGGGTCAAAGTATGATAATGTGGGCAGAGGGCTTCCTGTGGAGACTCTACCCAGCTAACAATTTTAGGTTGTAACAAAGTTTCCATAATGTTTCTATTAAGAAGCAAAAATGTTCAAAAGGTTATTTTGAAATTCTAGGAACATTCCAAACATCCTCTTTTTTGGACGTTGCATTAACGTTATTGCTTGGTTTTAGGAATGTTATATTTTCTGTAACATTTTTATAATGTTTCACTAACTACTTTATCAAAAAACAACTTTTTTGATATATCATAAATAATGTTAAAAAATCTTTTACAAATATCACAACAAGAATGTTCATTAAAAACTTGAGAACTTTTACAGAGCTTCTAAAGAACATTAGCCAACCTTCTGAGAACGTTCCCTGTTAGCTGAGTATGTTTATCAGAAAGTCTTTTACAAGCTGTAAAAAGAGTTGAATTTCTCTTGGGTAGATTTCTACCGTAGCACTGAAGAAAATACAGTCTTGGGAATCTTATCAGTTGGCAACATATGTCACCAGACAGGAGCGTTATCTGCAGATAATAATCTTGAGTATGACAATGTGTCTGTTGGAAGGAATCCAAGCTCACTTTATGTTGAAGAGGAGAAAGCCTGCACAGTTCCCTGTAGAAACCGATAGACTGATGATCTGTATAGCCTCCAGACCTGCATTGACCTGATAAAACACAATCAAAACAATCTGGCTGTTTACTAAGACCTCAGTAGTAATACTCAGATGCTTATAGAGATGAAGCAAGAGGGTCATCAATGATCTTATGAAGTTATTGAAAAATAGAATGTTTGTTAAGTCAAAACAATGTAAACTAGATGTTTACTGCTGTTTAATACATACGCTTTTTTCTTGTATTTTATTTTTGGATTTATTAAACAAAATAACAACAAAACAAGCAAACAAGAATTTAAATAAACAAAAAATGTTTTAAAATGTTGAATACTTCGTTGAGGTGACAGCAAGTGCACTGCTACGTGTAATACAGCTGAGGGCGCTATTGCAGCATATTTGTGGAGACCAGATGTAACCAAAACAGTGGGCAACATTTGTAGAGAGACGCGTCAATGTATTTTTATTTCTCGTAAGTTTAATTTGTCGTATACCATTTGTACAGAATGCATGGCTATTTTGAGAAAATAATGTTTTGTCTTAAGTTAGCGCTTTCCCCCCAAAGTGTTTGCGTTGTTATGCGTTGCTAAGGAAAAGTCAACAAACAGTTCGTCCGCGATAATAAAGGTACCGGCTTAAATATTTGCACGTGTGAATTTGAAGCTCAGATGTAATTTAAATCAAGGTCAAGATGAGATTATTTGATCGTCTCGCCATTATTTATTAATGGGGCTCTGATTTGTGTACCTGGAATCACACAAGCTTTAGCTTTGGTCTGTAAGGGTGATGACAGGTGGATGGAGGAAGGCTTTTGAGTTTGAGTGTTATCTTAGCTGTTTCTCACCTAATGTTTCAGTAACAGGCATTCAGTAACAGAAACGACATTAGAGTTGTCAAAGTATTACCCTTTTACAACTAACATTAAACGACAATTAAATATACTTAAATCTAATTTGTATGTGCATCAATTTATATATAAATGCATATAAACACAATTAAAACATCAGTGTGGTTTCAATCTGACATTTTGGTTCACGTTTAGGTATTTAAGTATAGTGCATTTCACAATACAAATGATTCCTTTACAACAAATGTATCACTCAAATTGCATTGCTAATAATATAATATAATGATAACATAACATTTTAATTCATGGTTTCAGACTTTTAGCACCCACTATATTTAAACAAACAGTTTATATGTTTGTAACGTAACTAATAAATGTATAGTATATATAGTATTTTAAACATTTTTAAACATTACAGTAACTTAAACATTTAGAATATAAAAATAACTACATATTTATTTTTTCTGTCTTCTTCTTAAAAATGCAGTTTGCCAGTGATGTCATTTCATTGGCAAATTTTCAGCCTCTTTGTCTTTTCTGTTTTTCTGAGATCATTCGATTAAGCAACACTGAAAGATGTTCAGATTTAATAAGCGGTTTAATTAGCCTGTCTGTTCTGTGTCAAGATCAAAACAGCAAAAACATATAGTCACTTCAGTCAGCGTGGGACAATTTAACATCTCAGCATGCCACGTGTCCCTCAGGTCACACAGACCTCGGCTGTGTATGATGTGTGTCATTCATTTTTCTTCGTTATTTATAAGGACAAGTAAATGTGTGTTGTGTCTGTTTTTGGCAATATTCATAATAAGCTTTCAAATACAGAAACATATTTTTACATCATAATTGGTTGTTCTTCAGCTATGCACATATTTGGCCCTGAGGACAGAAAATAAACTGGTTTCCCAGACAGGGATTAAATTTAGTCAAGACTAAGATAATTCTGCTTAAATGAATTCAGATGAAAAATACAGGGCTTAACTTAAATTAGTTCTAAACTAAGGCATTGCAGACTAAGGGAAATACAATACTAACCAGCTATAAATGTTCTAATTTAACTAGTACACATTAAGGCCTACTCCTGGCTTAATCTAAGCCCTGTCTGTAAACCGGACTAAAAAGTGTGAAATAAAAAAGCAGCAAAACGTGGTAAAATTTCTAAGACCTTTTGAGCCACCTTCATGAAACTAAAATAAATATGTAATTTCATTCCCCTGTGACATAAAGGTGCCATTGCCATTGAAACAACACCTAATTTAATAATAATGTTGTCCTGTTGTGGTTCTGTAACTGAGGTTTGTAATAGTATAATCCTGAAGTGAGAATGATATTTGTCGCAAAAGTGAAACAGTAATACATTTCTGTATCTTTTTCTCTCAGCTCTAACCTCTTCTTTCCCGAACCCTTCTCAGAAATGTTCCCTACTCCGCACACACTTGGAGCAGATAATTTTGCATGAACTTAATGTGAAGTCTGTCCATTGTAAATATGAAAAGATCTTATACAGTTAAGATTCCCTTTAGACAAGCTGACAGTGGGGAGAAAAAGAGAGAGACACTGATAGTAATTAACTGCTTTTCTGACTAGAGCCATTAGCAGCACAGCCCCACATTAAAATTGCATTATAATGGCTGGAGGCAGGCGGGCTGCATGAGCAGTGGATATATCTGAGTTCTGCTAGGGGTGAAGTTCTGATGGGACATCACAAGCTCAGTTTCTTTAAACCTGCTTTCCTTGACATGTATGAAGTATTCAGGTTGAAGACACTGTAGGGATTGAGGCTGAAACTGCAGTGCTGGTATAGACTTTTCTTTTCACCCTACCACTGCCCAATGCAATTCTTTTATTATTCTATATTATATAGCAGTTAGGTTTGATCCTCTTATTTGATTGGACAAAAAATGAAAATTTTCTTCCCAATTATAGTCATGCTGATATCCAGTATTTTATTGTACTCTATATTTAAGTTAAATTATATTGTATGTTGCTATTAAAAGAAACACTTGTAAATAAGTTTAGTATTAATAACATGAGGAAATAAAATAATTTAAAAAGAGCTGTGGCGTTGTAGCCATCATATAAGTTTTCTTGAATGAAATGACGAACAACTGAATAAAGCTTATTTTAGTATAATAATAATGAATGGAGGCATGAATCAGAAGGCATGAATCAGAAAGCGCTTAGAGCAGGAGAGTGTGAATGAAAGCGCAGAAACTGCATCGCCGATCACGACCACAAGGTGGCAGCACACAGCGCTGCCGTTAATCACATGTTCACGGGGGCTTTGAAGTTGTCCGTGGATGACATGTACTAACATTGTGATGGGCACACACATAGCCATAAAAGTGCAGAGCCCGACGCACAAAAGCACCGACGAGAGCACCGAGGAAACTTGTTCGGTGCGCGCAACTTATCCAGACCTCATAAAGAGATGCGAGTCCACCGGAGAGACGCGCGCCATCAGAACTACGCGGAGCGCCATGCCTGTTTGTTTTGTTGATTGAGAAAAGTTTCATGAAAATATACAATGTTTATGAATGGGAGTTTTTTGAACAGTTCTGCGCAGGACCCTAGCGAGCAAGCGCTTCACCGGCCGCCCTGGGTCACTACCACTCTCGGGTGTTTCCTCATATTCACTATTGTGGTGGATATTTTAGGAAACCTGCTGGTGATTTTCTCCGTCTACAGAAACAAGAAACTTAGGAACGCAGGTGAGTCGGGCGCGCAGTCTGGCACAGGTTTATTGTATTTATATCACGTTTATTTCACATTAGCTGCACAAATGTTTTTGTTTTAAGGATAAACCGAACAACACCACTGACAGGCAGGAATCGGGGAGGAGATCGCACGCCCGTGCCGTGATTCCAGCTCAGACATACGCGTCAGTTTCATGTTTGCATTAAATCGCCTCGCCGGTTTACAGTTACAATGTGTAACGCCATATTGTGTTCGTTTTCTAATACATATGATTGAAATTTAAACTACACGTATATCAGTGTTTTTACGCGGTGTACATGTGTCGTTATCCTAGTCCAATACATGATAAAAGTGTCGTTTAACACGGTCCAACATAGATACCACAACTGACATCAAAAACGTTAAACCAAACGTACAGTATGTTTACATGATTTGTTTGTGACGTATGTTACAGTGACACCGTGTAATGCAAATTTACAACTCGCGTACTTTTGGAGCAACTTGTAAATACACTTTGTTATTATTATGATATTATATGTCATCTGTTTATTAGCTGGTAGTTCATGTTTTATCCTTGTTGGTGTTTGGTGGAGTCACTCAAATGGTTTATTTGAGTGTATTACACGCTGATCATAATATGCCGTCTACAAACCCTATAAACGTTGCTTTAAATTACGTACACGCTTTTGGTGGCTACATCGTTGTGTATTTGTCTCAAGACGTGCATTGTTTTCTTCATCTTTTAAGATCTTGAGTAGCATCCAAAAACATACAAGGGCACGAAACGAACTGAACTGATGGGCTGCTGGCTGTGTTAGAAAAAAACGACCGTGTTCATTGAATTTGATTGACGTGCTTGCCGGATATGTGGCAGTTTATTTTGGCATTCATGTGTCCACATCAGTCTGAAGTGCCATGGGACTGTATCTCATGTCCTGTCAATCACGGAGTAGAAGAATAATATACGGACGTGAATTCTGTCCAACATCTTAATAACTGTCGATAAGTAGTGGAAAACGTGAGTCATATAGTCTTTTAGGAGTCAATTTAATTAAGCTTTGACATTTTTCCAAGGCGCTCATTAAAAGCGTGTCAATAAACAATGGAGGCAGAGAAGTGTTTGGAAAGACCACGCGATCCCCTATTGCGCGGAGGTCTCTCGCGTGCAGAACAGTTCCATTCCAGCGTCAAATTCACGCTCCTTGCTGTCAGTACGCATGCGCTTTTGCGCTGATCACGCAGCTTGCGGAATGCATTTTTATTTTTGCCATGACTATTTTAATCCTCCATTTCATTTCTAATCTCATTTTTTCAAATACGCGGTTACGCAATAGAGTGCATAAACAGAGGGATTTTAAACATCCAATGATAGATGGATATGTAACACCTGTATTTTTTATATTTATCCAGCTGATAGAAGTGCTTTATAAAAGAAGAACGATGTGAAATTTCCTGTACTGTTATATGTTTGAAACAAACCTGCCGTTGGTTTTGTATCAGGCAGTTTTGGACACATTAGTCCAATACAGTTTTTATTTTTTTAGAAAAACAACTAAAAAAAAACCCTTTTTCACCTCAACAGTGGTTTTCATATTTTTGCTCGGAATATGGCCAGCCATGTTTGCAGATTAATTTTTCTCCCAGTCACAGTTTTATTTTTGGGTTTGTGCTCTTACTTGGAGGTGCTACCTGAATGTTGGAGTCACCCAGTAGCCCAGGGATAAAATTTTAGCATGGAACCCCCCCGCCAGCCGTGCTGCACCTGCTTGGCTGGCTTCACATCAGAGGAATTCACTGTGAGGAACACACATAATAAACAATCACCACAGCTTCCAATCACAAAGTCCCTCCTTAAAATTCACAATGATCACAGCAGCAGCCACCGCGACTGCCGGACATATGGCTGTCCTCCAGTGCGGGATGAATGAGTGACAGTTTCTGCTGTGGGGGGGTGGAGTGCAATGGCTCAGCCTGTGAGATTGCAGTACTCATGCATAATCTGGGATGTCTCTCGCTTGAGTTATTGTGAATGTAGCGGACAGAGCCTTGTTTTTAGGTCAGCGGAGGATGTGTGCACTGTGCGGTCAGGGCGCTTACTGTATGCGACCCACAGGCTGTAGCACAAAGCTCAGGTCTACACAGTGGTGGTTTGTTTACAATTCTCGTAGGTCTGATTTTCCTGTAGCTCAACTGGTAGAACATGATGCCTGCAACACCAATGTAATGGGTTTGTTTCCCAGGCAATGCAAGTACTTATAAAACGTATAGTTCTAAAGTGCTGTACGGTTCACTTTGGATTAAAGCATCTGTCATGTGCTTAAATGTAAATGCACTGTTAGATCTGCTATCCACAAACACACATTTACCTCTGCATAGAGAAGAGAACTGTGAAGTGAAAACAAATTATACAAATTAGTTGGTAATGCATTTGAACCATTTATATGACCAGTATCACTGCTGTTTCAGGAAATCTAGGCAATATGGTCAAAGAAACACCTTTTCTCTTGTGCATTTGATGTCAGGGTGGTCTTGCTAACGTGTGATGACTGGGGCTTTGGATGTGCTGTATTAGCATCATTTCTGCTCGCGTTGTTGACAGTGTC
>JAZGTJ010014888.1:0-13785 GCA_036877575.1 Botia almorhae
ATTTTCTTTGACATGTTCCGCTAATGTTTGTGTCTGGAAAGTGTTTGAGTTTTAATTTTAAATGGTATCTCTTTTTTTCGGGATTTAAAAACTTCTCATTTGCATGAACTTTTGCTTGGAAAATGTGCTTGTACTGTTTTTTTTTTTATTAAATTGCTACTTAAATAATGTTGTTTTAATCTAAAACAGTGACATGTATTTTTAAGTGTGACTTAAGTGTCTGAAAACATCTTGGGGCCACTGTACGTACTGTGCACTCTTGAGTTGTTTTTCATAAAATATTTCCTCTTTATGTAGACAGAAGAATTTTAATTTCCTCTGGTAGATCAATAAAGGTAATTCTCCAGCATTTCATTACAGGGTACACAATCTGCCCTCTCTTTCGTTATAATCACATCACAGCGGCCCTCCGGCAGGAGATGAAGTGTTACTGAATCTTAATGGTGCTACTCTGCCATTTAAATTCCCACGCCTGTGCCCTCTGCTGTTATTAAAATCGCTACAGTCCTGTGTCTGAGCGAACCACAGTCTCCAGGGAAGTGGCGTTAGATAAGTTCTGTGGTATTTTTACAGGTCTCAGGTTTCCCATCTGTATTGCCAAACGTTCATCAAACGATCGCCCGACGGTGTCCTCTTTCTTACTTGGAAAGTGACACAATTTGATTGGATTTGATCCGAAATCACGCAGCTTTGTAATCTTTTTTCACCATACAAAGACTGCCAAACAGTGTTTCAGAGATACTTGCTCTGAAAGCTGTGTGTCCCTTCATCTTGCCTTGCGTTCTAATAAATAGATAGACCAGCTGATGTTTTTTCCTGCTGATAAGTGTTGGAGAACTGCACTGTTAGTGTGACTGAGTGACATTTAATGTTTAGTATTTTAAGCAGATGGTATTTCTGCATTCTGCACTTGTTTACAGGTTAGCATGTAAATGCAGGTGCCTTCGAGGAGATGTTTGTCTTTGGGTGGTAGTTTGTTCACCTTTGCCAGAGCAGTGGTGAGATGGTATCAGTGAATTAAACAGGGTGCATTTTTAAAGCTTGAAATCACCCCAAAGGAAGAATGTGTTTGTGGGTAAAATAACATTTCCCAGTAAAGTGAGAACAGTGGGTGGGTTTGGGCAAACTCCTTGTACAGTTGTTGACAGATAGTTGTTCCAAAGGATGTCTGCAGTTCCATTTGGCTATGCTAATGGAACAGACAATACTTTTCACCTTAAAATGAAGGTGATTTTCACACACTAAGAAGATATGCTGCATTTACATCCTGTCGTAGTTACCAGAAAGATGTACCCATGATGTGCTACTCGTAGCTGTTTGTTTCTACAGTTACATTTGATTGTTTTATCATGACTTGATTTATGATGTTGTCACGGTAGCACCAGGCTCCACCCACATTCAGCGTTCACATTCACCTGAGTACTGATCACTTGCACCTGTCTCCAATCAAGTACACTTTATAAACACACGCACTCCACTCACTCACTGTCTGATCTCAACCACGGAAACAGACTCTACTCTATGCTCTACTGCTTATCTGCCCCAGTTCATGTTTGTCTTCGTGTTCTCCAGTGTTGTGTTGTGTGTGTGTGACTTACCTCCCTCTCCATCGTCAGCTCCTGGCTTCCCATCGTCATTATCATCATTACCATTCCTGTCATACATATATCTGGACTTTATCATACCTGTTTATCCATTACTTATCTGTGCAATAAACACGCCTGTCGGCTTAACTAACCTCTTTCTGTGAGTCTGGCTTTCCGTTACAGGTGTCATGATTTATGATTATAAATTCAATTAATCCATCCATCATGAACATTCAAATTCACAATGTTCTTCTCATAACTGTTCATGTCCTCAGACTCAGAATTATCCTTTTTCCATGGCAATTGTTCATATTAATTTTGCATTACAGCATTAAAAGAATTATTAAACCGAAGTATTATGAGATAAGTACTACTTTTTACTCCTGAAGTCCCTGCCATTGTGTTTCCGAATGATGTTACGGCAGTCAGGTAAAAAATTCTTTTTAGGAAATTTAGAGTTTAAATAGTTTATGTTGTAATGACAAGTTCTACGAGCATGTGAACGCTATTGAAACTGGAAATCAAAGATTTCTAGATGATCTGACTTTTATAACAAGCAAACAGGCCTGTTGTAACCTTCAATGTTTTCAGGGACTAGCATTGTATTTAGTTGGCGTTAGTAATTTCAGCTGTACTTTCTAAGGCTTTATTTTCTAGCTAGGAAGATGACCTTCCGCAACAGTTTTGATTTGGTGAGGCAGCTAAATGGAGTCTTATAGCACGTTCATAAGTGACTAGATAGCGCTGTCTTTCCTGTCTGAGGCAAAAACAAAAATAATTTGATTTGTGGTCTGCGGCATACTTTCACACTGCGAGTAGAATGTGGGTGTGAGTAATTACCCCTGCGAGAGCTCAAATCTCTTCAGAGATCGTTGTACATTTTGTACGCTGGTTACAGTGTGCCGAATATAAAAAGCTCTTTTGCTTTGTGTAATTTGTATCCAATAAAAATCCAAGCAATGAGAAAATCTGTTGAAGCTGTGCTCCTTCAAACACTGTTGAAAGCTACACTTTATTAATGACACTTAGAAGAGGATTTTTGCGGAGGCCTTTTAAGGAGATAATGCGCAAATAATGGAAAAAGGGCAATGGTGTCGTATTAGTATCTATTCTAGCATGTGTTTGCCGGCGCGAACATTCCCGTGAAAATCGAGACACTTGACAGCTTGCTAAAAAGTGTTTGTTGTTTAATTCAGTACATCTGCTTGAAAGTACAACTATGAAATAAACACAATTTCTGATGCACTGCTGGACTAAAAACTATAAATGTATGAGTTGCTTTGAAAATGTTGTAAGTTTTTATTCTGATGTCAAAAAGACAAAAAAGAAGTCAGATTTCTATTTAACTTACCACACTTTGCTCACCTAAGTACATTATAATTTTTTTTTTAGACATTTTCTATGGCATCATTTTGGGTAGCACCTCCCACATGAAATTTTTATTGGTCCAAAATTCCACTCAACAGCTGTATATTGAATGTAAAATGTGTTTATTGTAGCCCTAAACATTTGGCATTGCACATGTTTTTTGTCATTTACAGTTTTGATGATACAGTAATTGAACTGTTAGAAGTTCCATCTGGATTAGAATTAGAAGCCGTTTTTCCATCATTTTCCTAATAATCCATCTGTGTGCGTGCATGCTTTTGTGTGTGTGTGTGTGTGTGTACGTGTATATGGGCATGTACATAAAGCAAATTAACTTTTGTAGCCATATGTTTTTTTTATACCAGGTATATATTATATATATTATTATGTTTGTGCATTTAGCAAAGTGACTTACACTGTTAATGCGCTGTTCATTTCTTGGGAATCAAACCCATGTCTTTGGGGTTGTTAGGGCCACACTCTACCAGTTAAGCTTTATTGACATTACCTTCCTCTCTGTCTTTTGCATTTTCAGGCTCTACGAGTAATGGCCAAGATCATGAGAGAATGCTGGTATGCCAATGGAGCCGCCCGCCTCACCGCCCTGCGCATCAAAAAGACCCTATCCCAGCTCAGCCAACAAGAGGGAATTAAAATGTAGGGCAGCTGACAAGGAAAGTCTTGCCATTTTAGAAATTGAAACTATGATTACAATAGTTATCGTTACCTTTATCATTATCCTTTATTACTGCATCACACTTGGTTCTCAAGAGAGAATGTGAGCACTTTGAAGTTTTGCATTTGTTTTTGCAGTTTCAACACTTTTCTTTAAAAAACATTGCGCATGGACTTTGTTGTGGGTCCTTGAGGCTTAGAGAATATGTACTCTTCCCAGCCTTGCACCCATGATGTAATAACCCATATCGCACCTCCGGTAGGGGAACGTCCATCCAGTGTTGATAGGCTGACCCTGAGAATTATGGGATATCATTTTTACATGCAAGCACAGCACCAGATTCCAACGATGGCTGGTACTTAAACACACCTCTTGGGTGCTGGGTTAAATAAAAGAAAAGAAGGATTTTATAATTTTATTTATAAAAGTTTGCCTGTTTAGGGGCTGGGTAGAGTTTAATTTCTGTTTTTCTCCCATGGAGGGGATGACTGTTTGTGGTTGACTGAATTCTGTGGGACCTTATTTTTTGCACCTTGTATTTTTCTTTGGCTTTTTACTGCTGTTCTTCAGGTCAGTGCAACTCTGTTGTTTATTTTCCTTTTTTTGTGTTTTTTTGCAAAAACAAAACTGGACCTCATTCAGTCTAGGCGAACATGCTGTGACATATGCAATATAGATTAAAGTTATCTACTTTATATTTTTACTGCTCTGCTACAACAACTTCAACTACAACAACAACCATGCCTTCCAAGCCAGGTGTTACCAGAAAGTGCCACTGCTTTTGAACCAACCCACCCTCATGGTGTGAGCTGGCCCCTTCGGTCACTGTTGGTCTAAACGTATCGAAATAGGTTCTTCATAAAGGTTCTCCAGGAGTCTCTTATGCACAAGGAGGAAAAGGGGCCACCGCACTTAAATTTAGCTGGTGCCATTCTTTATCATTTTTGCCTCCTCATCATCTTCATCGATGCAGCACTGAGGGATGTAACAACGATCCAGACCTCTCCTCATTTTACGGCTTCTGTTTTTCAAACAATATGTACTTCCTCCGGGGGAAAAAACTGCACATTGGTAAACCAATGACTGACCCTGAGTACCCTGTTGGTGCTGTGATTGGACACCCGTTTTTGTTCTGTCGTTTGATTGGTCAGAGAGGGGAATCCATGGAAGCCAACATGGGTCAAAGGGCCAGTATGGTTCATTACCGAAGCGTCAACAAACTCATAATAAGCTGCATTATAAAACTACTACATCAAGGACTAAGTAACTCTTGCTTGGTGCAGAAAAACAGAGAAGGTCAGCGACTGGCTGTGAACAGAATGGTTCTGAAGGGTTTTGGGGCATTGAAGGGTTGAAAAATAAACACAAAATAATGAAAACCGCATTAATTAAAGTTGCCCAACAATTAAAATATTAGATGCTTACGTTCTCAGTATGAAATGATGGTGCGGTACATTCAGATAAATATAGCAAATGGATATTTACTAAGCCATAGGTTTTCCAACATTCTGAGGCAACTTTTTTAACAGAATGTGTAAAAGAGAAATGCATTCAAGGACTGCTTTAAAACCTTGTAAGCTAGCATTAAGGGACCAATCGAACATGTTTAAGGTTTTATCTGTTTTTTGTAAAACGTTACGTTTGAATTGACATTAATAAGTTAGTAGGGTCAATACTGTATGTAACTGAATACATATGTAGCACCAGTTCTAGCAGTTAACGTGTCTCTGTGGAAATGAACCATGTTGCCACCCAAACAAGCTTTTGCTGTCTAGAGTATCAAAGCTGGATGATATTTGATAGTTTGTGTTCCATAGCTGTGTTTATGAATGAAGACTCAAAGGGTCCTCTGAACTTGACTGAACAAGTTTCCGTTGACTTTCTCAAGGTATCAGTTTCTAAACTTCCACTGCTTTTTTTAACCACGTAACTTGAGATTTTTATTTATAAGCATCCCTACTTTGTAGTGATACTTCTTTGTGGGGTGTAAAATCACCAGTGACTTCAATTTCACTGATCATTATAAAAAGAAAGGCCCTTTGTTTAAATAATATAATTGTTTTTATTGATTCAACAATAACTGCCCTTCAAGCATGTTTATTGCTTTGGAAATAGAGTTTATTCCTCTGCTGGTTAAATATTTTGGTCTTGTGTCTGTAGACAACACTGCTGGTATGCATTGTAAGTCTCTGCTGGAACAAATAAGACACACTAGTTCATGGTACCAAAAAAAGCAAAATGCCCACATTATGTTTGCCTATTTTTTGCTGGTATGTTTTTACAATCCACCCCCCCACCCCCCCACCCCCACATTTATAAGTTAAAAAAACAAAGTTCTCATCAGTGGATGTAGTAATTAACATTATGACACGTGTCAATTATGTGCTGTCAGTTTAAGAGAATTGGCGTTGGTTTAAGGAAACTGTGCATTGTCGTGTCGGTCGTTTTGAATCGAAGTATTGTTATGGTCTGTTACTGCTTCATTATTGGATGCTGTCACCCGGAGACCCAATGACGTGCATACAGTGAATGAGTGAATGACTCCTGCTATGTGTTAAAAATGCGAATTCCTGAATGAAGTACTTCATAATGTGTGGATAGAAAGTGTTGTGTATAAATATTGTGAAAATGTATATAAATATGTATGTATGTACGTGTCTGGCTGATGGCCCTGTACAGTTTGTTACTGGAGAATACATTCAAGGAAATTAAAGTGTAAATTAAACCCAATTTTACAAAAAAACCTTGCTGCCAGAGGAGGGTATGAGCTCAAAAGGAAAACTAATTGTGGAAGGTAATGTGGTTGTTTCAGGGAATGTAACTGTAGTTAAGTTTTCTTTGACAAATTCAACCGAACAGTATTTTGATTGCTATTCGCCCCATGTCAGTCATTACAATGTCAGTTTTATCGACACATTTTAAATCACCAGCAGCGTTTTATTTAGCATTTGTTTCACATGGTACCGCTAACATCTATGTGTTCCTTTATAACATGCAGGTTTCCTATTGGCTATAAAGGCCAAGCCACACCAGCTGTAACTTGACAGAAAAACCATACCGTTGCACCTCTTGTTTCATGCGAATGGGCGAGACCCAAAGGTGCATCTCAGATAGGCCGTTCCTGTTTAGTGTAGCTCCGAGTTTTTCTATACGTCAAAATTAGGGAATGCGCTATTTGAGATGACATCTCGCCCTTTCATAGCTAACATCTTTCCTAATGAACTTTTGTGCCTCCTCCAAACTCATTCACAACATCAGCCGTGGGGAAGCGTTCATTTAAGGAGATTTTAATTGACAGTGGCCGCGTTTCCAGTAGCCAGGCCAGACATCCGGGAGGTCGCATCAGGTCCCCTTATCTGACCCAGACTTTTAGAACTTGTGACAATTAATGAATAATTTTTAAGCCTGTGATTGGTCGATGAAGAATTATGCAAAAGTTTCATGCTATGACGCACAAACTTGTTTCAGTACATATTGCGCAGTTTCAGGAAGACTAAGAAATGTAATCATGACAGCTTTTGGTGTGATTTGGTTGAGGCTGAGAATGTTTATGCCTAACCCAAATGTGACAGATATGAATGTTAATAGCTCAACATTCCTCCGATGTGCCGCCAACAACAGCACAATTTGCATAATTTCGATCAAGGTCACCCATATGCCATTTTTAAGGGGGTGTCATGAAAATACACGGGTCTTTCACTTATTTATGCAAATTCATAGGGTCATGCAGACCTCAGGCTCTCCACTAGCAATCGCTATATTTATTAGTTTTATTACACAGCTATGCCAATATCCAGACACTGTGACAAAGGCCCTTGACATATGGTGGCCTGGCAGCACCAAAAATGATGAATTTCAAGTACAGTAAAGTATGTAGGCCTGCTAGAATTTGATAAAATGTATGGAGAGTTCAGTTCAGACCCTTTAATTTAGGGGAACATGAAGTACTTTAGAGAAGTCTGGGTCATTTAAGGGCAGCAGTGAGCTGAAAGTTTCCCATGGTGCATTTCACTTGGTCAGTGTGTGGTGCGTGGCTGCTGATACATTGTGGAATGGTAAAGGAAAGCTTTATTGTGTTGTATTTGGTGCCTAGGTTTGACAGTTTTTTTATTCTACTTAGAATGATGCACTGCATGGGACTTATTTCTAATGTTGCATCACCTGTTTTTTAAAAAAAATACTTAAAGAAGAAAAAAAATCATTTGGAACATATTAAAAAGGTCAAAAAGTCATGGGAAAAAAATACCTCCTCTGAAGACCAATGTGTTTTTACCTCAGTGTATATATTTGATTTGTTTACTCTGCATTTTTCGTTCTTTTAAATGCTAAAAATTACATTGTATGTCTGTGGTACTTAAGTCAATGGCATTGTGTTGTATTATTGTCCAGACAGTATATATTCCTTCTTTAAACTATTATTTGTATTTTATTTCTTCTTTTATGTAAGAATTTCAAGTGCTTTATGATGTCATACTATATCCTTTAATGCCTCCTCCTCAGCTGTATAGGAAATGCCTTGTACTGTTTTCTTTCCAAAAAATAAGTAAATAAATAAAAAAAAGAAACCGGTTGATGAAATGAGATGTTTGGCAATTTCACAGATACAGTGTGATCTGTGCCCTGCTTGATTTCTGAAGCATTATGTTATTGACTTTCTATAGCGTGTACAGATGTACAGATGAACTGCATAGGATAATAACACAGTGACGCTCATTGCTTTCTAACATAGTGGAATAGAGATGGGTGTGAATAAAAATAATGGAAACTTTTATATGAATTGTTGTTTTATTACTTATAAAAGAGTGATGATTTTGTTATGACCCTGATGTCATTAACCCAGTCACCTAAATTGTCAAGAAATTGTTTGAGTTTTTTTTTTGCTAGTTTCATTTGAGATTTATTTTATTAAGTAGGTCCAGTAGTCTAGCAACACAAATAAAAAAATGGGTGTTATGTAAAATGATTATTTGGTCAACACTGTCTGCTGTAAACTTTGACCACGTGGCACATTGGGTAATGTGAAGCAGGAGTCATATTAAAACGTAAGCAATTTCCTCTAATCCAAAATTTCCTGGTACATAAGCTTTTTTTTACGGTCACGTAGTCTCTTTTCTCAGTAATCAAATCGCAGTAAATGTCGTTCCGTGCATGAAAATGTATATTCAACATTTGTATTCAAGACATGGATAAGTACCATCCTGTCTTCCATCATCATCCCCTGCTATTTATTGTAAAATGTATTTAAAATGATTAAATTTGGACTTCTTTGATTAGAGTACCTTATAAAATCTAAAGAAATCTAAAAAACGTTAAAATGCTCAGTGACTTTCTTTAAAAGAGTTCCTAGCTCACTTTATCTGATAAGATATCTTCCTAACTCTTTCTTTCCTTTTAGAGCTTATTGATCAACTGACAAAAGTGCTTAGAAACATCTGCCAAGCTTGCAGTAGCTCAGAGGTAAAACATAAAAAATGTTGGGCAGACTCATCTTAAATTCATTATATAACCAGAACCAAAAAGTAAGGGATTAAGTGAACGATTACATTTGCTGTAAAACTTTAGAAACGTCTGATACATAATGCATAAATATGTTGTCATATTAGATAAGAAATACAAAACAAAGTAACATTTATTTTAAAGGTAGATGGCAACTCACTTTTTAAGTAAAACATTCCACAAAAATAAGTTTGTTTTAAATTGTCTGTGCACTGTTTAGGAAGTCAAAATGCCTTTGGCGTTCTGGTAAGTGTAGCTCATATAGTTAAAGTGATGGGCTATACATGTGACATCTCTACTACTGTACAATGTTATTTGAGGTAAACTTGCTTCATGCATTCACTAAAATATTCAAAAGTCATTTATTTGTTTAATGTAATGAAATTCAAACACCTGTGTAGCTTTCAGAGTAACTAGTTGCATCACTGAAATGGGCACAGACTAAGATATGTGATCAACTGAGGCTATCTGCCACTCACCTTGTATCTCAAAAATAAAATAAGCATGTGTTTTTAATTGATCTCTGATTAGAAAGTTTGTTTAGATCTTTGGTATTGACATGTTAAGCACAAACTCCAACCCTGCCCCCTTCTCCTGTTTTTAATTTACAGAGTAATTGATCGAGAAGTGTTTAGGAACAGCTCGTAGAGCCCAGCGGCCGATGAGCCTCCTGCTGCATCTATTGCACTAATCGATAGTTGTGACGCTGCCAATTATACTTGCAGTTCCAGCAGGGCCATTCTGATAATAGTTCAGTAAACTGAAGCTGACAATGAAAATGGGCCACTTCATTTATGTGTTCCTTATGAGCTCCAATATTCATTTCCTTCATTTTGAGAGGATTAGGTATACCCCCTCATTCTTTTACATTCTTTGCAAGATTATTTTTAATCACATCAATGTTTTCCAACAGTCCAACTATATTTTTTAGAATTCCCAACATTCCCAAACGATGTAATCTGTAGCTAATGAAATTGCAGATATTACTTATTTAACTATTTTAGCCTAGATCTTGTTTTTTCATCATGTTTTTAATGAGCAAGCTATTAGCTAAACTTTTTCATCTTTGACCAAAAAGTATTTGCTTGTTCAAAGTTCTCGGTAAATGGTCTCAGGACATAAAGATAAACATATCTTTCAGTCAAATTTTTATGTACTTAGAAAATGTGTAAACTTGTAAAAATTTACTAGCGTTACAATTACTGTAAATTATACCTAAAAGTACACTTTTATAAAATTAAAAGTGGACCAATTTTGCCAATTTCGAAAATGGTATTTATTTGTTTATTTTGCTCTGTTTTGTCATGACATGATTTGCTTTGAGGCCGGATTCTGCAGGTGTTGCTGATTAAAGCAGCCATGCTGTTAAAAGGAAGGATATAATAGCAATAAATAAATATATATATATATTCATGAACCACAGTGAATGTTGTTGTGGTTCGAACAGGGCTCTGGTGAGGTGCGATAGACGTTTGATCTATTTCAAGTGTATTTGCTGTGTTACCTGTCAGCCTGAATCCATAAATAGCTCCAATACATCCAGCTGCAACTGACATTGATGAATCCACTCTCCACATCCACGAAGAAAATATGCAACGCTAGGAGGAATTAATTGTATGGTTGTATTTCTGTGAATTTCTGCAAATAAAATCCATTGCCTCAATGAAAGGTCTCTCTCTCCATCTTTCTGTGTGTGTGTGTCTTTGTGTGCTTTTTTGATTGCCTAAAGGTCAGTTACAAAGCTTTTCTTGAGAGTTGCAAAAAAAAATTCACAGGCACCTTGATATTTTTGTAAGCTGAAGAAAAAGTGTTTTATATGTTAGCTGCAGTGTATAACGCAAAAACGTCCTCTTAAATACAAATTTTACAAATTTTACTTAGATATTGGAGCTGCCAAAACGAATAGTTCAATCACAAACTTCTCCAGCAGGGGGCAATGTTGACCTTTAAATGTTATTCACAATGGAGAGATTCAAGTATTTAAAATTTAATGCATTTGTGAGGTATATTGTTAAATTTATAAATACATACAGAAACATGGATGTTTCTGTAATTTTTTTGCAATATAATAATATATTGATATATTAATTATATTGATTGCATAATATATACTGTGTATTTAAATGCTATTCTGTGAATTCTGTCCCTCAGACTAAAACTGTAATATCGCCATATTTTTGTAATAGCTTGTAGGTGTACAACTAATAATAATAAAACCATGCACACATGCAGTATAATAAAGCTAGTTTTACCTGAAATGAGTTTTTATTATAATATTTATTACAATAAATATTACAATATTTGTAATATTTATTACAATATTACAAAATGATGGTTTGATATTTCTGTATGTGAATTTTATGTATAACAAAATTGTATAGTTGTTCAAATTTGATTTACAATTGTGGTAATTGTGTTAAAACTTTGCTAAATGCAAACCAAAAATTCATTGGTTATAACTGACCCCATAAAAAGGTCAATGTGCATTTAGAACTAAATCATTCTTTCTGGTCAGTAACAGTAATGTATGTGTTTAAATAAGTATTTATTAAGAAAGTATTTATTAAAGTTTATTACATCTCTGAACAACAACATGGTTTATACTCTGATTTCATGTGCATTTCAAGTTTGGTTATTATGCCTAAGGGCTCAGGCATAGAGAATTTAATAGAAAAATAGCCAAAGATTTTCTATTAGCTTTAAAAGCCAACAACTGGACATTAGCAAGGCCACGTTTTAGCTTTATGTGCCTGAAGTGATGTTTTAAGATTAGATATTGAAAATGAATTTAGAAAGCAATTACCAGCATCATTTCGCGGTCCCAGAGATTATGAGGCATATAACCGATAAGATACTTGTCTTGTGTTGTTTATTGCTAAAATAATGACTTGTGACCCTTTCTACTTAATATGGATTGTTGTCTAGCTGATAATGCCGAAACAAATGCAAACAAACATACAGATTTATCGTCTCTTTCAAAGCAGATAAAGAGGTTAACTATTCACTAACACATTTGTGGCACCATGTTGATACCATAAGCCAATACTGAGCAACAGAAATCAGAGAATGTTTTGGCAATAATTTATCTTAAGTAGGTTGTTTTTTTTGACAAACACGGCATGTGGGAGGTTTAACTACTGGTGTGCTCTTCACAACAACATTCACTTTTTTTCACAAAAAACAAATTGTTTTTATGTACATGATGTTCAGCGACATAATTCATCTACATTTTGTAAGATGTCATGATAAGTCTTGTTCATATCATTTTCAAACCCCCAGTTTAATAAGGCCTGACTAATAAATGTAATTAACAGCCCACCCTTTGAGTTAGACTGGCCTAAATTGCATAGAGTTACAGAGTATGTATTGAGTCTCCATGATATGCAACATCATGTTTCCCCCACTGTGACTCTTTGTCTCTTTAATCTATTTTAACTTAATTAAGCTACGTTTAGAAAGGTAGGGTGGCCCCATCTTATTTTAAAGTAGTTTCGCTTTGATGCAGAATGTAATAAGATATAATTAACCTATTTTACACACTTTTAAAACTTTAACAGTTCTTTAACATTCTAATTTTGCTTTCACCTCCTGGAAACACAGATTATGAAATATCACTGTATAATTATTTGTAATGCAGGGTCTAGGATATAAACAAGCCCTTAATCCTATAAGATCAAAGCAATGCTTCCATTAACAAGCACCAGGGTGTTTCTATAGCTCAGTTGGTAGAGCGTAGCATTAGTAGCGCAAAAGGTTGTGGGTTAGAATCTTAAATGTTTTGTAAGCAAATGCATAAATGTAAATGATAATCCCACTTTTGCCCTCAAGAGGCAGCAATAAAATCTAGTGAGGAAACCACATACTGTATGTCTATAAGCAATATACCATTGCTGTAATACTAAACACAATGATACACACACAATGTGCATGACAGCATGTAGAGTCAGAGCTGTGATAGCTGAGATGATCTCTGGGTAAACAGGATGGCCTTTAGGATGAAAGATTTAGAAAGGAAATGTAATAGATTCTGCGAGAGAGGATTATGGGATAGAGCCGACAGCCAGACACTGAAGAAAAGCCATTAATCATAGTGGGGCATTTAGCATATGATAAACACATTGGCGTAGTTCCATGTGGCCCTGAAAATTACTTCATTTAGGCCCGGGTCCAGATAGGATAGTAAGTCAACTCTCTCAGTTGTGACTCAGAAAGCCTTTGGTTGTAAAAAGATCTGAGGAACTGGGCCAACTTAAATGATTTTGTTGATACTGTATTCTCAAATATTTGCCTCAAACTGTGCAGTGTATCATAATTTTCAACACAATTAAGCGATCCTTTTAATATACTAACCTAATTTTAAAAACTAAACTTGATTTTTAGGATTTTATATTTTATGCAGAAATCAACCAGTGGTTGATTTGCTTATCACAATGCTGTTTAGGTCTTCTAGGTAGATGTCAAAGTGTTGCTATGTGGCTGCTAGGACAGTCTGGGTGGATGTCAGGGCTTTTGCTACTGTATGTGGTTGTTAAGGTGTTCTGGGTGGATGTCAGGGCATTGCTAAGTGGTTGTTTGGATGTTCTGGGTGGATATCAGGGTGTTGCTATGTGGTTGCTAAGGTGCTCTGGGTGTATGTCAGTGCATTTGCTACTGTATGTG
>JAZGTJ010014889.1:0-13784 GCA_036877575.1 Botia almorhae
CCCCTTGGCGCCTCTCGGCTGCCGGTCTCTGAGGGCAGTGAGCCGTCCCAATAGGTAGGACCTGCACAGAGACTTATCTCGGGTAGTCCTGCTACGCAGCCTAAACCTTTTTTTTCCACACATTAAACCCCTCCGGCGGCGTGTGGTCTCCGCAACGCCTTTCCCCTGGAACGGGCGTTTCCCCAGTGTTTATCGTGGCTATCCCGTGAGAGGAAGGAGACCCGTGCACCGAGGTCCCTTCTCCTGGGGTGGGGATAGGAACAACCGCCACGACCCCTTCGTGATCTGGCTCCACTTGGGGGTGCGAACTGCTGCCTGCACGGAGCACTGGAAGGTTATGGAGGCAGGGGAACTGTTTTACTGGCACGCTTCGCTTGCTTGTAAGGACATTCCTAGCCCGTAACGTGGGTCGGCTCGCGGCGTCTTCCACAGGGACCCCATACGTCAGTCAGTTGACGTAACGTCTCCGTTCCCTCCTTCAGGGAATGGGGGTTACATATGTAACCAAGACGTTTTTGCACACAAAATTATTCTCATCAGTTGAACCACTGTAGTCACCCAGATTATTTCAAAGATGTATTTCCCACCTTTCTGGGCCTTAAAAGTGGTATTTGCGTTGCTGTCTATGCTGGGGTCAGAAAGCTCTGTTTTAATCAGAAATATCTTAATTTGTGTTCTGAAGATGAATGAAGGTCTTACAGGTGTGAAACGACATGAGGGTGAGTAATTAATGATCAAATTTTAATTTTGGGGTGAACTAATCCCTTCAAGTACACAAGACATCTCTGCTCACAAAGCACCAGTAAGTGTTGTCTTCGTCTGTTTTAGCTTATATCACAGGTCTACAGGAGGACAACAAGAACTTGAAGCAGACTGTTACTAAAGTGGACCTGGAGAGGAAACAAGTCCAGGAGAGATGCAACGCTCTTGAGAAGGTTTCTTTTTATTTATTCCCATTATCCTTAATCTATCTCACAATTCTGTCACATTGGCCATCTTTAAGAGTAAAACTGTGTGTTTCTCTTTAATTTTTTTTAATTATTTATTCCAGTGATAGTGTCATAGATGTTGATGACATAACAGTATATGATTGATAATTATAGTGCATGTTGCCTGCAGCACGCTGTGCACTTTAGATCAAGTCTGCATTTTATGAAGCTATTTAAGTTCAGACTTTTCTTCCTATTATAGGGACAAAAATGAGTTTAAAAACAAGTTAGCTTTATTCTTAGAATCTTTGGCAAGTTGTATAATTACCACGACCACTGTATACCGCTGTACTTATTTTAGACTCATCTGTCGGCTAGTAAGCATAAAGGAAAAATTAATTTCCAAAAAAACAAACAGTTTTTAGCTTGGTATTAACTACAAGGATGCCAGACAGGGATGTGAAAGAAATGTGGCGCAGCTTATATGAATCAAACTATAGATTAAACAAGGTGTTTAACAGATATTCCTCCACAAAGTAGTCCCAACTCAAAAGACTTAACTGTTTTACAGCTCAAGTAAAAAAGAAACACACAAATGTTAACCATGTGTTGTGCAACCAGCTTTTCTCTGTGCTCCTCAGGAAAAAAACAGTTTGGAGATCGACCTGAACTACAAGCTAAAGACTCTGCAGCAGCGTCTGGATCAGGAACTGACTGAGCACCGCGTCACCAGAGCTCAGCTCACCGACAAATACGAATCCATCGAGGAGGCCAAGTCAGCTGCTATGCATGGTATGTTATGTGTGCCAGATGCTCCACTACCACCTGCACCAGCTCCCATTTTAGGGCATTTGATTCTGACGGCATGTTCAGACAAAAATTCAGCTACATCCCATGCATTACATCAAAGATACGCATGTGCTAAAGAGCAGAATACCTCATTAACAACAAAAAGGCCCTTTGTTTTATTCCCATTTTGATTGTAGAACAATTGCTGTTTAATGTTTTTCCCAAATAAGTGCACACAAAGTTGACCTATTGTGAAATTAGACAATTACAGTTTACTGAGAAATGTGGATAATAACTCCACAAGGATATAATTGAAATTGTGTGTTCTCAGTTGTCTGTCTTGTAAATTGATCAATGTCTTAAGCATGTTAAATTATGGATTTGTTTTTACATTAAGAAACATTACCCTTGATGGTATCAAGTTAAGAAATGCACTGCAAGAAATGTGGCCTGTACCAAGGTCTGATATTTTTTTAATGGTGGATAACTTTAATAACCACTGATTATTATAAATCTATCAAATTTGTAAGTGCACGGAACAAATGGCAAAACACTAGTACATTTTTTCCAGTGTTGTAAATTATGGCCACTTTTGATATGGTCACCAATGTGACATGCTTCACTAAACACTTTGTAATACACTTTGTAATAGTATAAAGATGTCTAACTGTTTAGGACTGTTTAGGATGATGAACCTGGCACAGAAAGAGTGTAACTTGCACTTGCCTGATTATCTCCTCCATCTCCTCTCCAGCAGTGGAACAGAAAGTGTCAGAGGAGACCACACAGCGCATGCAGGCGGAGAGCCGGGTGGTGGAGGTGGAGAAGCAGTGCTCCATGCTAGAGTTTGACCTCAAGCAGTCTGTGCAGAAGATAGAACAACTGATGAAGCAAAGGGAGAGTTTGGAGGGGGAGGTGAGCATCACTGACCCCACACACACTCATTTGAGACCCCAAAATTCTGCCCAATTAAAGCATAGTCATGAGTTTACTGTTACTTGGTTTGACATCTTCACCCTCTCCAGGTAAAAGTGCTGCGGATTCAGTTAGAGCAGGAGTCCGGGAAACGAGCGCTTGCTCAGAACGAGCTGAAAAGCTGGACAATGGAGGCTGATCGGCTGAAGGGATCAGAGAAGCAACTTAAGCAGGAGATCAATTCCACCCTCGAGAACAAACGTTCCCTTGAGTTCCAGCTGGCACAACTTACCAAGTATGCCCTTTGCCTTTTTACCCTTTTTTTGCCGTCTTTTGCCTTAGTCAGTGATCTTGTCCTTTTTGACTGTTGCAAACAAAATTTCTGAATTTCATATTCAGTTATATTAGCTTAATTTTTAATAATTAATAGTTTTGCATGTAGCCCTGTTACCCTTTTTACAGCAAGGCAAGTAAATATTTAAATCTTTTACATACTTTCACCAGAGACTACTTTGGTAAATGTCTGAATACTGAACATTGATTAATTGCTAGATGTTTATTTTTTTTATTAATTTCTGTTGGTTTTGTTCAGTTTGGATTGACCCCTATAACCAAATAATAACATTCAGAGCCTTGGTACAAGCAGCTGCTACAATACTAGTGGTCTGTTAAAGTGCATTATCATAGAGAAGGCTAATATTGCAGCTTAAGTTTAAACTAGGCCAAAGCTGTTAGCTGCCAATATTTACTCTCTCCATTGACTTTGTCCATTGCCAATTAATCCTTTACTTTTCTGTCCACACTGAGGTGAAACTCCCTTGTAAGCTGGGAGGTTATTAATAGTTAACCCAGTTCAACAGGAAACGGAATGTTTAGCTGTATAATATATTGTTGTTTAAAGTCTTTAAAAAAATCATTTAAATTGATGCTGGTTCCTGGCCTTATTGTGTATGATTCTTCAACCCACAATTTTCCAAAATAAAAAACAAATCTTTCAACAAAGTGTAACTTGCTCCATTTTAAAAAACAATTTCCTAAAGAAACCAGGGCTGCATAGACAAAAAAGGAATATTAACAATACTTAAACAGTTGTTAAGGCATTGTTTTTATTGTAAGAAATGCAGCCTTTCCAAAATCTTGCCTGTAATTCATTGCCATTACTTAATGTGTTACTACAGTAAAGGTAACAGTAATAGCAAGTGTTACATTGGGGTGTTTCTGCCTCCACGTCATTACAAACAAGATAAAAACACTATTGGTGCAATAGTGGTGTGATGTCAGAGATTCATGATGAATCCAGAGCCTGGAGCTGCAGGCTGGAGATGTTTATGCTCATTTATATGTGGAGGTTTGAATAATTAAAGGCTGTTTGAGCCTTAAGTGATTTGAAGTGAAACATCTCTCCTCAGGCAGTACAGAGGTAACGAGGGGCAGATGAGGGAACTTCAGGACCAGCTGGAGGCTGAGCAGTATTTTTCTGTGAGTAACTAACTTCATTTCTTAGCTAAAGACATACTGTTCCATCCCTGTATGGCAGTGATGGTCCAGTCCTGGGTCACCAGATGACATTAGATGTGACCCAGAATCATTAGTCAATGTGATTTCTTTAGCCTCTTAAAAGTTATGTTTAGGTAAAATAAGTAAATATTCTTAATTTATATAAGAAATAGAAATAACTCAGATCCAACAATAAAATAAATATTCTCAATGTTTATGCAAAAATCCTATCCAGGTAAGGTTGACATGGAGTTTTATCTGGCTGATGATTGATGGTTGATACCAATAATACACCACTGAACACATTTCATTATTTAAAGTTAAAGATACATTTTCAGGCCTACACACAGACAATGACCCTATAATGTGACAGTCATTTTGGTTTTGCTCCTCTCATTGCTACTGATCTCATTATTAATGCTTCTGCATTGTTTTGATATCTTTTGTTCTTTATTCACTTCTTGTTTGGCAGGAGTTATGTGTCTGGCTAAGGGCTGAAAAATCAATTGTGTGAATGTCTGGCTGCAACTTTGAGTAGGGATACTGACTATAGTTTGAACTAGCAATAGGAATGTAATGATCATCAGGCATGTTATTCAACCTATTATCTTCATTTTCTTGCTCAGTTTTTTCTACAATTTTCTCAAGGATTTCAAGACTTTGCACTTTATCACCCTGTATTGCAATATTGCACAGATGTGGGCGAACCCGTAAGCATTTTATGTGGCGTTAAGTGTGTGGTTCTTTTAGTTTGTATGCGATAGCTCATTAGTGCAAGAGGTAAAGCATCTACCCAATTAGTACTAGTTAGTACTTTCACAGATTTTGTTAAGTTTGGCTTTGAGGGTACCATTTTTTCTTTTTATCACCCCTTGTGATTGTGGTTGATAGGCACACCCTAGTCTCTGCTTTATATCAAATTGTTGCAGTACTTGCTTTACAGCTTCCTGAATGAATCCTGATCTGTTATCTAAACTTAGTTCTGATGGAATTCCAAACTAGGGATCACTTCTCTCGTGAGGAATTTAATTACTGTACCATCCCCCTCATCTGCTGATGGTACTGCTTCTACCCATCTGCTAAATCGGTTTATTACAAGCACCTTTTGCCTTGAACTTGCTTTATCCTATCCACATAATCCATCACCAAGTGCATGAATGTTTCTTTTGGTACTGGTATATGGCCTATTGGTGTCAATGTATATTTCACGAGGACAAAAATTTGTCTTGCATGTAAATATGGAGACTAATATCCCTGTTGTTTAATTTTCCTCATCACCTCCCCCTTGCAAAATTGTCAAACCTGTATGCATCTGGAATTAAAATGATTAAAAGTGAGGTTCGTGCAACAATTTGTCCTTCATATAAATTCCAAATATTCTGTATATCTTTCTTGGCTCCCCTGTGGTGGCACATAGCCTTTATCATTATTGGCCCTAAATCTTTACTTCCCAATTTTTCCTATGTATAAAGATACGTGGAACAGAATTTGCTACATTGAACCAAATGTAGCAAATCTTTTAACAAATGAACTGCTATTTTCATAGCTGCTTCTTGTTTACCTTTTATAAAGTACTGCGAGTACTGTGATCGTTTTTGGCAATTTTTGGCCCTTTCATTTCTTTCTGCCACTTCATGTTTGCGTCTCTGTCAGGATCATATATCATTGTACAGTGAAACTCTTGATTTTGGTAACTGCTTTAGGAATCTGTGCTTTAATAAACTTTGCCCACTTATTAATTAGTCTGTCTCAGATCATTTGCTGTCTGCCCTTTCCAGTACACATTTGCTTTTCGCTGTAACCATTATTTGAGTTCCTATTCCTTTCATGTCTATATACATGTCTATATTTGCTCTTTACAGGCTGTGGCATGACATTTGTCACAGCATATCTGAACAATGTGGCCAGTAAAGGGTCTCCTTCTGGATCCACTTCACTTTTCTGCTTTTTCCATTTTTTTTTCAAATGCCTCTGGACAAATAAGGTTGGGTTTTCTGTTTCCTACAGCTGTTCCCCTTTCTAATGCCTTCCCTGTCTAAAGCATGCAGTGCCTGCCACACTGCAAGACGGTTTGCATCAGAAACAGTTCCATCCATGAGATAAGTATCTACAGCTTTGGTCACGTCAGATGCATGGAGGATTTTTTCCATCCTTGCTCCTTCTAAGATTTTGCCAGGGGTGCTTTAATGTTCCCCACAGATAAAAGTTTGCCCATTGTTTCTTCCTCAAAAAATAATTAATTTACAAGCCCCCATAGTAAATGTTAGGGAGGCAAGTGACCAGCACCTTAAGGTCCTATGTGGCCCGAGGCACATTTTGTCCTTGCATACCTTTAATTAAAATGGGAAGTTCTGCAGTCAATGGTCTAAGCCTTTCTTTTTCTTTTGTTCTTGTTTTCTGCTTCTCTAATCTTTTTATTTATTTCTGCTTCTATCATCCATGCTGCTATGTCAGTTTCCTCTTCCCCTGTTCTAACGGTTCCTCTCCACATGTTATTTTTCCTTCATACTATGTTTTTATTTTCTCTAATGCTGACCATACCTCTTTGTAGCAGTTTCTCTTTCTCTTACTTTTTGGTCTTACCTCCAGCCATGTTTGTCTTTTCCTAACTGTCTTTCCTCTATATTTACCTTGAGTATTGGGAACTGACCTGGGAGTACATATGGAGGTGGCATAGTAAGCACCACTTCTTTTTTCTTTGTCTCTTTGCCTGCATCCTTTAATTTTTCTTGCCTGTCTTATTTTTCAATAAATCTTTTCCTTTCTTCTTTATATTTTTATTTCTCTTTGTTTACTCATTGTATACCTTTTTAGTTTTATAATTTATTTATCAAGGTTTTTATTTCCTCACACAATGCTGCATCAAATGTCCTCTCCTTTGGCCATTTTGTCATCAAATCTTTGGTTCTCTTGCCATTTGTCTGAGAGCTTATTTATAACTTTTTTTTACACAATGGGTATTTCATTTCTAATATCTCCAGCAGACTGGCTGCCATTATTTCCTATAATACTGCAGTCCTTCAAATTATCTTTAACTCAAAACCACTTATGTGAACTTACTGCCTTTTATTTACTTCAATATAATTCACTTTATTTCTTAAATTCTGCTGTGACACGCTATATTTCATCCAATAAAGGATATTTTAAAGTCAACGTTTACCAAGGAAATGCCAAAAAAACAAAACCAGCTTTTAGATAAGCCAAATTTGTTTCATATATAATTGTATTAGCTGGCAAACAATGCATATATACACAGCTCAAAAATTACACAGCACAAAAATTAAGAGACCGCTGCAAAATTATCAGTTTCTCTGGTTTTACTCTTTATAGGTATGTTTAAATAAAATGACCATGTTTGTTTTGGCAACATTTCTCCCAAATTCCAAATAAACATTGTCATTTAGAGCATTTATTTGCAGAAAATGAACTCTGGTCAAAACAAAAAATATGCAGTGTTTCCAGACCTCAAATAATGCAAAGAAAACAACATAAAACTAATGTTTTCACTTAGTAAGTGTTCAAAAATCAATATTTGGCGGAATAACCCTGTTTTTTAATCACAGCTTTCATGCATCTTGGCATGCTCTCCACCAGTCTTTCACAGTGCTGTTGGGTGACTTTATGCCACTCCTGGTGCATCCTTCCTCTTGATCACATTCCAGAGGTTTTCAATGGGGTTCAGGTCTGGAGATTGGGCTGGCCATGACAGGGTCTTGATCTGGTGATCCTTCATCCAAACCTTGATTGACCTGGTTGTGTGACATGGAGCATTGTCCTGCTGGAAAAACCAATACTTAGAGTGGGGAAACAATGCCGGAGCAGAAAGAAGCAAGTGTACTTCTAGGGCAACCTTGTATGTGGCTTGATTTTACAGTTGGTGCGAGACACTGTGGTTTGTAGACCTTTCCAGGTCACTGTCTAACCATTAGATGACCAGGTGTTGGGCGAAGCTGAAAATTGGACCTTACTCCAGGCCTTTACGGTCCCATCCTTATGGTCTGTTGCAAACCTCTGCCTGGCTCTTCTTTAAAATTAGTTGGCGGTCATCTTTTTCAGTAAGGAGTCTTTTGCCCTCTACTGGTCGGTAGTTTTGTTGTCCCCAAGTCTGCAGCTTGACCTTGTTCTTATGAACCCGTCTTTGAAATTTTATGAATAGAAGCAACTTGAAGCTCACCGTAACCCTCTGCTAGTTAAGCCAGAATCTGACCCTTCTTTTCCTCACTCAGAACTTTTCAGGTCTTTTGGCATGGCCAAGAGTTGTTGTTATCTGAATCCACTTTTGAGGTTCTTCTAGCACTGTTTTTGCCACCTGGCTGGTCCTATTGCAAAAGGATAGTAATGAACACAACCATGTTTTCTGTACTTTTCTGTTATTCGTTAAATAACATTTGATTCAGGTGATCACTTCATTATGTGATCATCAAATTCAGAAAATGATTCTTGTCATTTGTGGTATACTTCATTAGACAGAATGAGATGTGCCTGTGTTGAAATTCAACAGACACTGAAATAAAATGGCCACCATAAATGTAGAGATGATGATTTAAGAAATGGGTTAGGGTTAGTTTGAAAGCTTGGTGGCTGTAGCTTGAAAGCTCTAGGAAAGCTCTAGTTGGAGTCAGAAATTAAGAAGTAGAATTGGAGTCAGAATTAGCACGATGTTTAAATGACTTAGGATGATGCTAACATGATTTAGCATGTTATATATTTTAGAATATAACTTATTAATGATGTTATGCAGTTGCTAGGGTGTTCTAAATGGTTGCTAAGGTGTAGCTAGGAAGTTGCCAGGGCAATACCTAAAGCCCACCAACAGCTGGAGTCAAATAAGCCCACCCATGTCTGTACAATGTTCTATAGCGGAGACATGACTTATTTTATTACATGGTTAATACAGTACCGGAAATGGTTAATAGGGTGTAGCTAGACAGTTAACAGTTAACTAATAGACGGATGTGTCTAAATCAAAAGAGCCAACTCCCATTTCTCTGTGATTTTCAAGTGTTAAGATTGCTAAAATGGGTTGAAATATGCATTTGTTGCTGCTTGCTAAGCAGAGCAAAATAAGCCCACCCCCAAGTCTCTAAGACATTCTAATGCAGAGCTATGAAGTCACAAAGATCTGCCCAATGTTAAGTCTACAGGAGTTTTTTTCAATGGATGTCTATGGGTCTCTAGGGGTCCTGCAACTGGTTGCTAGGGCATGGCTAAGTTAAAATATCACCATTTGTTGCTGTATACTAATCCAAGCGATATGAGTCCACCCCCAAGTCTGTACGATATACTGATTTAGAGCTATGATGTCACAAAATTCAGGCCAGTTTTCACCCACTTTTTCTTACACCCTAAAAACATTGTACACCTGATCGCCTCATAGCACACCTCTCCTCAATATGCTAGTCTATTTGACCCCTAATTCATGGGTTTACAACAAATGGTGCGGGACAAGTTACATGCTGAAGTTTCGCAAGCACCACTAATAATATGTTTAAATCAAGCAACATGTTGGTTTTCTCTAGCCAACATAATTATAACCAAAGTCTTCACCGCACAATTATTACTGACATTTAAAGAGTTGGACTGTGATGTTGGCCTATCATTTCTGTATAGGTGTATTAACCCTAAAGTTGTTGATACTGTCTTAATGCCTGAGTCTTCAATCAGCCAACAAAAATTGCAACTGTACATCCAATAGTAATATATCAATAGTGTTGGCTGGGCTTATTTTATTGACTTAATTCACTGATTTCATTAGAACAGGTTTATTATATTGTTATATCACATCCTGAACAGAATTGGTCATGTAAATTTTGGATTTATTCTCAAGCCATTTTCCACTTTATTCCAGACCCTCTATAAAACTCAAGTTAAGGAGCTGAAGGAGGAGATTGAGGAGAGGAATCGGCAGATCCAGGAGGCTCATAGAAAAGTCCAAGAGCTGCAGTCTGAGAAGTATATGTCTTCCTGTAGATATACATCTACATTTGACAAGCATTTATGAAGCTATCTAGTGTCTTAGGACTTTGAAATACTCTAAGAACTAAATTTATTTAATGTAAACCACTTAAAATCCATTAGTGCTATCAAGAGTAATGCAGTAAATGTGTTTATTGTAGGGACTCGCTGTCTGCTCAGTTGGATCTTACCATGACGAAGGCAGAGTCGGAGCAGCTGGCCCGCGCTCTGCAGGAGGAGCAGTATTTTGAGTTGTCTCAGGAGAACAAGAAGGCTGCCTCCCGATACAAACAAGAGCTTTCTGACAAGGATTTGACCATCACACGGGTCTGTATACCACAAATGACAAGAATCATTTTCTGAATTTGAGAACTGTTAAAGTAATTGTAATCATTTGGGAATGCATTAGGAATTAGTAATGCACCAACATTTTGTCCACTGAAAATATACAAAATATCTGTTCTGCCAAATATTAATAATGTACTTTATTACAATGCAGATTTGCGTAACACATTTCAGGTAAAACCTGTAGACATTTTCAATAATGGCAAAATCATGTCTCACATGTCTGCTTTGTGCATTGTTCAGACAGTAGGAGACTAACAACCCAAATTTTGGGAGTTCTCTGCTTATATTGTTTCAATAAAGGAAGATGTCTTTGTCTGAAATTTAGTTTAATGAAGGTTTAGTATGGTACAAACAATAAATTAAAAATGGTTGGTGCCTAGATGTTATTAGTCACACTAATTGAAGAAAACAATAACTTTTAACATTATTGTAACTTTAATAGAAATTATTGTTAGTTATTTAGAACAAACAGCAACATAAAATTCTCTTTCAGTTTTCATCCTACTTCAATCCTTGTTTTCGACCAAAGTTTTCCTATGCGGTGCATCGCTAATCTGCTTGCATTTGTTTTAGCTTGAGGAATCCAACAAAACCCTTACCAAAGATGTGGAGATCCTCAGCAAGGAGAAGAGTGAGCTGAACGAGGAACTACGAGCCCAAAAAGAAGGTAATATTCTCAGCCATTAATGACTTAAAATATACCTTCACTGCCTCATAACCTTTCTGAATGGTTATTAACTGTACTTTCTGTAGCGTTTGCAGCAGAGAGGGAAGAGGTGGCAAACTCAGTCAGGGCGAACTATGAAAAAGCCCTCAACATAGAAAGAACCCTAAAGACCCAGGTATGACCAGAGATCATCAGACCTGTGAACCATATGTGTATATTTCCTTAAAATTGAAAAAACGGTGTATGTGAGAAAGTTCTGAAGGGGAATAGGAAGATTTTTATGTTATACACCTGTAACTGCAGGCAGTAAATAAGCTGGCAGAGATCATGAACCGTAAGGACATGAAGCTTGGTCAGAAGAAGAGAGACAGCACGACTGACTTGCGCAAGAAAGAGAAGGAGAATCGCAAACTGCAACTGGAGCTGAACCAGGAGAAGGAGAAGTTCAATCACATGGCCATCAAGTACCAAAAGGAGCTCAGCGAGATGCAGGCAGTAAGTCTTATAAACAAGCTGTTAGGTGCCAGGCAACACACAACATTTATGTCAATAAAATCTAATATGACTAAACAACTTTTAGTATTGCAAAACATATTTTCTTCGCATCTAAAATATTTACATCACATCTGGCACAAAATTATTTGTTCTCTTAAAGTTTGTATACCTGAATGTCTTTCTCATTTAACTATTTGATTGGATGAAAATCTTTGTAGTGCAGGATGAGTCATCAAATTTTTATTATTATTATTATTATTATTATTATTAGTTTTGTAGTGGCTGCGTGTAATTTCTGCTAGTTTAAAAGCTGAGTGACAGTTATACATGCAAAGGTAATGTTAATTATCAAAACCAAACAAAATACAAAACTCTGTTATCACTATCTTTTCTATCTGTTGTCTTCTCGTCACCTGCTTAACCTGCTTTTCCAGATGTTTATATGTAGAAAAGACAAAAAAATCTGTATTATTTTACCTACAGTGAAATGACCTACAGTGGTGACATTTTTTGTATTCATGACAGAAAATCAAAATACTATCCTAAACTCACTAGCACACAGGCAGTGCAATCCTCCTAATATGGTATTGAAACAAAACATTTACGCAGAATTCAACACGGCATGACATCAGCATTCTCTATACAATGTCACCTGTATTTGCAGCAACTGGCGGAGGAATGCACGTATCGCAATGAACTGCAGATGCAACTGGACAGTAAGGAAAGTGACATTGAGCAGCTTAGAGAAAAACTAAATGACTTGCAGCAGCGCATGGACAACTCCAGCATCACCAGTCTTCAGACAGATGAGACCGACAGCAACATCGCAGGTAATGGCAACCTGAATGACACGCATTATGAATGCTTCTGTTACAAGTTCTCAGATCTCTGTATAAACATCAAATATGAGAGATTGTTCCTGTTGTTTTGAATAATTTAGCCCTATTTCATGATGTATACAATGTGTATACAAATAAACATCATTGGTTTTATATCATTCATTATTGTATTTCAACTGATTTGTGTCATCTCCATCATATAGGTTTTGTAACTAATGATAGCTGAACTTTGCTTTTTATGCCAACATACAGATTTTACACCAGAATTGATGCAACTAAATGACACAAATGGTCATTTTTAGTGAGTAATTAATTAATGTACTACTAATTCTTAATTAATTATTAGTAGGTAATTTTGAAAGTTTAAAACCCGCTCACTGATCTTATACACCTCAAAAGTAAAAAGTAAAGTTTATTTATTATTATTTTTTTTTAAACTTTATTTAAAAAAAACTTTTATGCTCAGTATAAAAGTTTTCGATTTAAAAATAAAATAAAGGAAAATGAAAGAAAGCGTTTGTGAAACAACAACCACTTGCAGGCTCATTGGTTCTCATGTGTCTAGTGACTGTGTTTTGTCAACGCATATGAAAGTTTAGCACCTTATCACCATGTTGGGTTTACTCATTTATACAGATATATTTACATTCAAGCGCACTGCATTGCCCTCTGTCGATTGCTAAATACACTCAAAATATTAATCGTTTTCTTTCACAAATGTCTTCTGATGCAGAAAAATACATTTATAAACTGGAATTGTATAAATAACTTTTAGTAACTTTAATACTCAGGCACTATTCAATGCTGTTACAAACCTGGGAGGAGTTAGGATATAATGTTACAGTGTTTCCCACAGGATTTTGTGAGACTGTGGTGGGTGGACCTCCGGGCCTCTAGGGAGGTCCAGGGGCATGCCCCCCGTAAGAAAATTTTGCACATTTTAAAGTTAAATGCATAAATCTGGGGCATTTTGAGAGAAAAATGAAGTGACTAGATCTATGAAAGATTTTTGTGGTTATGTAAACAATTTTGTCCTCTAGTAGTAATTTAATTATTGGTTGCATAGATATAAATGGTGATAGTAGAGCACAAAAGTCACATACACAACACATGGTAGTTGCGTAAATGGTCAAAACATGAAAGACATACATCATCTAACAAAAAAAGAAGCAGCAAAATTGGTTATCTTTGTTGAACTGATTTATTTTTAAAATTTTTGATGGAAGACTGATTACTGATTGGCCTACTGGCACCCTGATTCTGAACATCTTATTTTCCTGGGCTTGGAGAAAAATAGTTCTATTGCCCTTTTGTAATGGAATTTCTCTGGGTTTGGTCCATTGATGGAGA
>JAZGTJ010014890.1:0-13784 GCA_036877575.1 Botia almorhae
TGCTTATTTTGGAGAAGGTTCGGGACCAATATGGATGGATAATGTAAATTGTACTGGGAGAGAGTCTAATCTAAAAGGCTGTAGATTTCTTGGATGGAGAGTACACAACTGTGGGCATTATAAAGATGCTGGAGTCATCTGCAAACGTGAGATTAAAACACATGATTACAGTTAAATTCTAGTTTTGATATTTTACGGAACATTTTCTTACATTTTCAAAGTGTTTGAAATATATAAGGAACATAATAAACATAATTAAATTGGTTCTTTTACACAATGTTTAATGTCTATTTTGTTATTATTTTGAAAACATAAAGCTGTCAGGTTGGTGAATGGCAGTGACTCTTGTTCTGGACGTGTGGAGGTTCTCTATAATGGAACATGGGGAACAGTGTGTGATAATTTTTGGGATCAATCAGATGCTGCAGTGGTGTGTAGAGAACTGGGCTGTGGAGATGTCAGAGAGGTGAAGAGTCGTGCTTATTTTGGAGAAGGTTCAGGACCAATATGGATGGATAATGTAAATTGTACTGGGAGTGAATCTACACTGAAGAGCTGTTCAGCCAATGAATGGGGAGTTCATAACTGTCAACATTATAAAGACTCTGGAGTCATCTGCCAATGTGAGTCAAAAGTATTTTATAAAAAATTTTTTAATCTTGTGTACATTTTTATAAAGAATGCCAAAATATTTGAATGCTGCATAGAACAAAACATATATTATAAACTTAAAAAATTCTTAAAGTTTATTATTTAATTTATTACTAAATACAAAACATAATATTAAAAAACAATGTCATGTCCACATGTTGCAGGAGAAAAAGATTCATTTCATTTCTTCTGTCTTTATTCTTTGTTATTTATGAAAGCTGTCAGGTTGGTGAATGGCAGTGGCTCTTGTTCTGGACGTGTGGAGGTTCTCTATAATGGAACATGGGGAACAGTGTGTGATGATTTTTGGGATCAATCAGATGCTGCAGTGGTGTGTAGAGAACTGGGCTGTGGAGATGTCAGAGAGGTGAAGAGTCGTCCTTATTTTGGAGAAGGTTCAGGACCAATATGGATGGATAATGTAAATTGTACTGGGAGAGAGTCTAATCTAAAGAGCTGTAGATCACGAGGATGGGGGACACACAACTGTGGGCATCATGAAGATGCTGGAGTCATCTGTGAAAGCAAGTTACTTCCAACTATTTCTGAAAACGTTTAGCACCGCTTAATAATAACTAAAGAGTGATTAACTTATAGTTGTAAACACTTTTCTGCATTTTACTGTATTTGCTGTCTTTTTCAGGAAGCACAAACATGAGCATTATCAAAAAACAAGTGGTGAGACTCTGGTTCAAGATTGATTCTAACACTACACCAAATAATGAAACTCAAACAGAGATTCTGGAAAAGGTGACAGAAAACTGATCAATTTTGTTGTCATATTGTTGCTATGTTTAACTGTTTCAGCTGTTATTTCCCTTTTTAAACTTTATTCTGTTTATTACTTTCAGATACGGGAGAAATTAAAAGAGATGGGAAATTTCACTCTTCAGTGGAAGATACAAGCTAATGGAGAAGTGTTTCAAAATACATCGAATGTTAATAACCAAGAATGAAAGAAATACGTTTAAAGGAAAATTAACCCGATTAAATAGCTCTGTTTACTGCTATCTGCGTAACATGAATATTGTCTCACTCATCTTATAAGTTTTACTAAACTGGTTTTTAAATACAAATATCATCTGTCCGTCTATATTGATGTGTGTACTATGATTGGTTTACTGACATAAAAATGTTCTTGATGACCTGTAGTTTCATATCATATCATTGTGGTCCTTTGTACTTTTAAATTGGGGTACTGCAAATACTGGCGGTTTTCTTACTTGAGCGGGTTTGTATATTTCTTTATTTTCTTCTCACTTTGAATAAAAGTATTTACTAAAGTTAGTATGTTAATGCAATAAAATGACTGTTTCATTGATGTTATGATGTGGATTTTAACAGTTATTTAGTGCTTATATAAAGTTAATGATCTTAAACAAATACTAAAATCTTTAATACAAAAAACATACATTACCATTCCGAGATATAGTTATAGTTTGGAAAATTAAGGTTTTTTTTTCGTCATGTGGTATCAGGAATGAAACACCAGGCGGCGCTGCTGTCTTTGGACTCTGTGGCCGATGACATAAATGCCGACTTTCATAATTAGCTTGATTTTTTCTTAGTTTTTAATAAGTTACAGTAGATAGTAGAAGTTACAGTAGAAGGTACAGTAATATAGTCTGGCTGATGGTACAAAACGCATTATACTTTATGAAATTGCGTCATATTGATTAGCAATAGGAAATATTTGCATTATGAAAATCTTTAATGTTCTTTGTTGTGAGTTTATATTTTAGATGAACTATAGGGATAATGTTGGGCAGTTGGCTTATTGCATGGCCATTTTAATTATGCTGTTGTGTTGATTTGTTTTTGATGTAAAGATAATCATAAAAATGAATAACAAAGACATCAATAATGGTGTTTTTAATAACCAAAATTGATTTCACTGCTATCCCATCCCCCATTTCTCTGTCTCTCTCTCTCTCTCTCTCTCTGTATCTATCTATCTCACAAACACACACACACACACACACACACACACACACACACACACACACACACACACACACACACGAATCATAGACGGTTCCTCCCATTTCTGGCAAATAGCAGAAGAGGGACCGACGCCGGCTGACGCTTCATACATCAATATTCCTCTCGGCGTCTGTGTTCATATCCCCGACTGCGTTTTAAAGGAGATATGTCGACAAGACCGGGATTTTACCGACAGGAGCTAAACAAGACGGTCTGGGAGGTGCCCGAACGATACCAGAACCTCACACCGGTTGGATCGGGGGCATATGGCTCTGTATGGTGAGTCCAGCAGGCGAAATTACATTTACTACTATAATGAAGGCGCGGCTCATGCATATGAATTACGTAGCCCCATAAACGTCACTGATTGGCCGTAAGAAAGACGCTGGGTAAGTGGGCGTTAGTCTGCTGACGAATCCTATTGCGTTGAAGGCGTGTTCATGAATATTACTTAGATGACGCGCCGTCCCGTGGAAGGTTACCAAGTAACGGCCGCACGAATAAATTAATATTCATGAGTCAAGTCGCCGTCATAGTAGGATTCGCAAATTAAAGTCCAACAGTAGGAGAGGGTGAGGCAAGAATATTCCATAACAACACAACATGAGAAAACAGTATAAAGACAATGAGTGAATAAAAGATCACTTTTACAGCACTTACAATCCACATCTGGCAGGAAATAATACAAGTATAACAGCAGCATTAAAGAATAAAGATGATTAGTTTTGTTGCTGGCAATCCATCTAAAAGACAAAAGGATTATTTGATAGTTTTGACAGAAACCGCATGACTTCCCCTGTATTTCACATGCAGCCGCGTCAGCTGTTGTTTGTCATATACAGAATGATCACATACTGGGGCCTCAGATTCTGCATGTTATATTTGTTGTTGTATTTGTACAATCACAACGTTCCAACATGACCATCTGTTAGGACAATATTCCTGTAGCTGCCTTTACACTAAACCTGTCCCAAATTACGACTGTTCTCCAGTTTTAGTTGTGCTACACCCCCATCGGCAATCTGATCTGTCTGTCTGCACGGGAAAGATTCCAGCTTTATCATGCTGCCATGATCGCGTCACACTGAAACTGCACTCGGTCTGACAGCCTCAGCCTGCACTGTAGCATCTCAGCTACAACATTCGAACCATCCAAGCTTCCCTCACGCTGTCAGATTGAAATGGTTGCCATGGTGACACAGCTTCTCTCTCTCTCTCTCTCTCTCTCTCTCGGCCTGAGCGTCTTTAAATTCTCGCCATATTGAATTTTAAATGTTTAAACATCAGTTTATCATCGACTACCCGTGCTAGTTGCACAATCAGTTTGGTAAGTTTAGTGTGTATGCGAAACATGTTTCTCTTCCTTAAACTCTGCACAACTTTCACAATCGCCGTGTCGTCAGACGTCTGTGTGCGGCTAACTGCTTCACCAGAAGTTGCTCAGAATTAGTCCGGTTAGTGGATCCGACAGGAAATCCGCTCGACATTGAGTCACGACACAGAGGCCCACAGAGACAAAATGCTGTTTGCTTCAGGGCATCACCGAAAGTAATTCAAAATAACTTTAGTTGAAAATACGAAGTGGAAACTAGCAAATATCCCGGACCCAAAGACCTATAAAAACAGAGGCTGAGATTATTGCTTGAGGGCTGCGCATGGTGTCTTTACCTACTCTGGAGGCAGCAGCAGTTTTGTACTTCTGCTCAGTTTGGCAGGTTGCCCGCTCTGAAAAAATAATGTGACACGACTCATTTCATTGTCGGGGAGTGACAGAGACGCGGCGCATCAGACCGAGAGCACCTGAGACCTAATTACTCCATCAGCTGCATGAAACTGTGCACAACATTAACATGAAAATTACACAAAGAATTTTGTTACTGCTGATTTGGTCCCTTGTTGACATGAATGAGTTCATTCTGACAGCCTGAGGATGTGATGATACACTGAGGTGTGTATATCACACTGAACGAGAGCATTTGTTATCTATTTAAAATAAAAGACAGTGCTGATAGAGTCTTTTAGATGCTGTCTAAACACTAGTTTTAAAACGACAAGTAATTCCCTGACATCAAATTTGTCCACACTGGTGCATTTGTAAAACTACAATTGAAATTTAGAAATCATAATGTCTTCATTTGAATTGAGACGATCTCACTATCAGAATCAAAGCGAGAGAAACTAGCAAGGTGCACGATTCTTATTTAAATGTCTTTAAATGTCTTTTATTTGTAAGTCAGCCGCCGTCCTCACAAGAATCTCTCTCGCACACCCACACACGCTTTCTTACTCAAATGAGCTGGAATCTGCATTGTTCAGGTTAAGCCTCTTTCTATTGTGTGATTATTTGACTTCTTTGTGACAGGGCTGGCTTGTTTTAAAGGATGGGGGCTGGGAGGACCTGGGGTGTGAAGGGCTGAATCAGGGTACGAGAAGGTCCCAAATGGGGGTGGGGTGCTCAGAGACCTCTTAGTGTAGCCCTACTAAAGGGAACACATTTGATTAAAATAATATAATATATAAACTGTGGGACTGAGTAAGAACTGAGTAAGGTCTAAAGTGACACACTGTTTATTTTATTATTTGTAACAGTCAGTATCTGAGAATTTATTCATTCATCAGCTCCGAAAGTCCGGCCAGGTCTCTGATTTCCATAAGCTTGGACTGAATCAAAATAAAGCATTTATCAGTCATATTGGCAAGAATTATTACTGTTTTGCTTCTCTTTCGCCTAATTACCCAGCTGTCAAACATTAAAATATCAGCCTGCCCCACATTCAGCTGAACTGTGACTGTACAGGCACTGAAGGGTCCTGAGCTTCACACTGCTATTGTTGTTGTGTACTTACTAATTGCGTTCAAGTACACTCGTGTTCAATAAAGAACATGTGAAGCAATTGATTGTTTCAGTCCGAGCGTGTTGCTGGAATAACAGGTCAGATTAATTCAGTACAAGTTCAGAGGTCACATCCAATAATACTTTGTTTGGTGTTTTATAGAGGCTTAGCTTGCAGACTTAGCATGGCAATGGCTTCAGTCTTAAGGTCAGCAGAAACATTATTCTTGATTACCAGAATTCTCTCTCTCTCTCTCTCTCTCTCTCTAGCTCGGCGTATGATGTGCGTCTGCGTCAGAAAGTGGCTGTTAAGAAGCTCTCTCGCCCCTTCCAGTCGCTCATTCACAGCAGAAGAACGTACAGAGAACTCAGACTGCTGAAACACATGAAGCATGAGAACGTAAGTCGCTTGAGAACACGAGAACACTCACCAGGATCTGTTAAACTCTAGAGCTTCTCAAATCCCTCATGTTTTATGTTACACCTGATTTGTGTTTTTAGGTGATTGGTCTGCTGGATGTTTTCACACCGGCAGGTTCTCTCGAGGAATTCAATGAGGTGTGAGTATCTGTCCCATGATAATATGCACAGTTCAAAAGTAACTGAAACATTGTGGTTTTGGATCAATCAGACGGTAAGGAACTAGAAAACAGTAAGACTGGTATCTCAGTCAGACAAAACCTTTTGCTGGACCTCCGTGTTAACTTGCTAAAATTAACACATGTACAAATACATCTGAATCTGTGTCATGCCTGAACTCTGTTTCTCTTCAGTTATCTTGTCACCAATCTGATGGGAGCAGATCTCAACAACATTGTCAAGTTTCAGAGGCTTTCGGACGAACATGTGCAGTTCCTCATCTATCAGCTTCTCCGAGGCCTTAAGGTTTGTGTTTGTGAAATCAGTTCTGAGTCGCTCCACCTTCCGCCACTGTCTCACAGCTCTGTTGTGTTCCCTCACAAACAGTACATCCATTCAGCCGGACTGATCCATAGAGTGAGTGATGCTTCTCTCTGCACTGCACTGTAATAACACCTTTACAACAGAATATACAGCAGTTGCATCACATCCGTTATCTAGTTCATCACTGTTCGAACTGTTCAAGCTCATTTTACTGTATTTCTGTAACGTGTTTCAGGACTTAAAGCCGAGTAATGTAGCAGTGAATGAAGACTGTGAACTCAGGGTAGGAGAAAGACCCATTAAACATTCAAACGTTACTGTTAGATGCTTCACTGAAGGCCACACACAACACAGAGTGTGTCCAGTCCATAAGCACCATCTTTAATGAGAACCACTCTGTGCTCAGATCCTGGATTTTGGATTAGCCAGGCAGACGGATGATGAGATGACCGGATATGTGGCCACTCGCTGGTACAGAGCACCTGAGATCATGCTGAACTGGATGCATTACAACCAGACAGGTAAACCTGAGCTCAAACTGTCCTTCAGGTCCCTCAGCGTGTCTTTAAGTTCTCTGATTGAGATGGACGGTGTTTTTCAGTGGACATCTGGTCAGTTGGATGCATCATGGGTGAGCTTCTGAAGGGCAAAGTTTTGTTTCCGGGCAACGATTGTATCCTTTCTTTACGAAAGGCACTTAAATGTCCTCTGAGTGCTTTCCATGTGTGGTTTCTGAGTGACTCACTTCCTGTGAGGCAGGTGAAGAGCGCACAGCCTAAGTGGTTTAATTTAATTACAGAAGTTGGATGGCAAGCAACTAGAAAACAGTTTCTAAACAGAAGCCGAATTAGACGGGCTGGGTTACACTCAGACTAAACCTTTAGTCTTTAGGCTGGAACTCTGTGTTAACTTGCTGCTAACTAAGCGCTGCTAATTTTTAGCCAAACACAAACCAACACCTGGCGATACGGAGAAAGAAAATACAATTAAACTGTTGTCACATGATGTTGTTGATCCTTAACACAGTTTCGACAGATATCGATCAGCTGAAGAGAATTATGGAGGTGGTGGGCACTCCCACCCCTGAGGTTCTGAAGAAAATATCTTCTGAACATGTGAGACCAGCCAAACGATCAACCAACCGTTTCATTCCACATCACTAACAAACATTTTGAGTGGAGGAAGAGTAAATACTGATGAATAAATACATGGATGTCATAATTGGATCCGTGTAACTTTTGTTTTGATTTTATATGTCCAGGCTCAGAAATATATTCAATCCCTCCCCTACATGCCCCAGCAGGAGCTGGAGAAGATATTCAGGGGGGCAAATCCGTTAGGTGAGAAGAACAGTAGTTTGTCTGATGAACTCCACAGTAAAATGCTCTAATTACAGTATATACAGTATATAAGGTTTGATCTTCACTTTATATTTTCTTCATATTAATATACTAACAATAATCCTGTAACTGTTTCTTTCCCTGTGCGCTCTCTTCAACAGCAATTGATCTGTTGAAGAAAATGTTAGTTTTGGATTGTGATGGAAGGATCTCGGCCAGTGAAGCTCTGTGCCACGCATACTTCTCTCAATACCACGACCCTGACGATGAGCCCGAGGCCCCTCCGTACGACCAGACCCCCGAGAGCAAAGACCGAACACTGGACGAGTGGAAGGGTGGGGCATTACAAGTGATAAATATCTGTTGACATCACCAGATGCCTTCAGTACAATAGCCACACCCACTAGCTCACAAATTGTACCGTTTCAAAATATTTGCCCTGTTTGTCAACCTTGATTCTCTCTCTCTCTCTCTCTCTCTCTCTCTCTCTCCACAGAACTGGTTTATGAGGAAGTGAACAACTTCAAAGTTCCTGCCAATAAAACGGAAACTCATCAAGTTGAACAATAAAGGCCGAGCGTAAATACAATCGGGAACACTGTCTCCGCCCATCGCGGTCTGTCAATCAAACTTTGACCCAGACTAGAGGACAGACAGTATGACCAGACTGCAGTTTAACCAGGGACAATAACACACGTATTTCCATGGCATGAAGCCCCTCCTCTGTGTGCGTGTGGACTCACACACACGTTTAACCATGAGCAAAACATGACTGGTGTCGTTGTAACCATGACGCAATGTATTAATATTACAAGGTGCATGTTGTGTGTGTGTGTACGTGTGTATGCGTGCAGACGGTGTGTTTTGCGTGTCTTTTTTATATATGATGCGAGGCAGGTGTCGAGGTAAAGCAGGGTACACCGTCCCTCATACAAGACCAAACCAAACTGGACAGGCAGAAGACGAGAGGACCATGCTGGAGAAATGATGTTTACAGTGTTGAAAGAAGTGTCTTATTTAGGGAATACTGTACATTCATGTAAAGGAGTCTCTGCATAACATCTGGGCAGTTATACGTTCTGCATTTACTGGTTTTACATCTACAAGGCTACATTTAAATATTGCATACCTCAAACATGTCGTGATTTCACGGGTTCACATTTAAATGATTTAAAGAGCGTTTAACGGTGATTTAAAAACAACGTTCTTCCAATGATTGTAGGAAACGAGCGAGCAACACAATCGTGTTCTGACCCCTCCCTCCACAGATCTTCTCATGAAGTACTGACACAGAAATCAACTGCTTGTAAGCCGTGGATTAACTCTGCACTTAAACAGGGAGTGTGTTAACAACACTGATCTTTATAGCATAAATCATGATGACAAAAAATTTGTTCCTCTTTTCTCAGGTTGTTTGAAACAGTTTCCACCATGAAATTGTCCAGATGATGGTAAAATGGGCTTCATTTTCTGATGTTAACCTTCTGAATGTTTTCTGTCCGTGTAGTTTCACGATACTTGAAAAGGATTTTGGGGAAGAGCAGATGAATGTATGAATAAATTGTGTTTTAGTGCCGAGACTGAAGTTCAGGAGGTGTTAAACGAAGTTTGTTTCTCGATACGATTCAAACGATCTTGAACAACTGCAATGCAACTTATGATGTCATGAAACTGTAGTGACCGTCAGACGGAGAAAGTGGGCGCGGCCTCTTTTACACCATGTAAATGACAGAAACCATTACTGACTGTCCGGCCTTCATTATGATACATTCCTATAAGATCAAAGATACGTTCTAATGCTGGTAAAGACTTCAGATCTTGGTATGAAATACAAACCAAGCATCACTTCTCTCTCTGTTGTGGAGTTCTGCCTATGTGGCCTTAACACTCTGTGTGTTATGCTGTTTCTGTGTTCTCCTCCTGGTCTCCTGCATGCTTTTCTAACACAAATAAAAAACTCCATTCAGCTGTTTCGGTGGACTGAACGACTCTCTCTTTGTCTGTGACGACCCTGCCAGTCAGACCAGCGTGTAGCCTCCCCCCCCCCCCTTTACTCGCTTAAAATTAATATAAAAAATAAATAAATATTAACTTCTTTCCTCAAACCCGCTGTTGTTTTACATTTGTTTAAATTACAGCGAGGAAATTAAAACACATAACCCTTGATTTTCAAACAACCACTGTGGATTTGGATCTGTGGATTTGGGAAAGAGTTTTGAAAGTAGGACGTGATGAAATTTGTGTCTATTACGCTCTATTAATCACAGAAATATCGATGCAGGTATTTTGATAACGTTGCGTTGCGACGCCTCTTGCTACACGCACGTACAGCCGCGCTATCGAGTGAGTCGCCGGTGCGTAATTGCGCAAACAGGGAACCGCCCCCAAACCTGCGCGCAGCTCTCCAAGTTGCGCTCTCGTATCGCTGCTTATCTGAGAGTTACTTTATCAAAACACGGGAGAAATAATGAGCACGTGAAAACGATAGTTTCGCATTTGAAAGATAATCTTTCAAACAAACTTTTAAGATGTCAGTGCGAATCAGAACGGGATTTTATCGCCAGGAAATAAACAGGACCGTTTGGGACGTACCGGAGAGATACAGAGATCTCATCCAAATAGGAACCGGAGCGTACGGGACGGTTTGGTAAAACTCTCTTAATAGTGTTTAAAAGTTTAGTTGCGTTTAAACTAGACGTTTTCATTTAGGTACAAGCTGTTTAAACGTTTTATTCGACGTATTTGGGTATGGAGAACGCAATACTGACCCTGTATTAAGACAGCAAATTATTTCTAAAGAATGTTGTGCAAAATGTGTCTTTCGCAACGCACGCCGATACTCTGATGGGCTTGTTTTAAATCGTGTACGGACTGTTCGCTACTATTTCTCTCAAAGTAGAGCCTCGCGGCTTATCCGTTCCCAGAAGTGTGAAATCTCTGTAAACTTTCCCGTCTTTGCAAGACAAGGGATCACATAACAAAGGCTCCTGCTGCTGTCATTGTCCGTGCCTAACAAGCAGAAGTTGCCGAACTGAAGTCATTGTATTGGTCTTTAGTCTTTAATAGATTCCTCAGATGTCCACCGAGTTTCTTACGTTTACGCTGAGTAATACAACGGCTGTGCTTTGTGCGCATGAAGAATTTTGGGGTCCTCATGTACACCTACAATTTAAGACATGGGGGATGAAACGCACCTCAGTAACTGAACTTTGACCTCCAGTGGTCATGTATGTGCTTGTGTGAGGTGTTGTAGAAAAATGTGTCAGGTATTGATCTTGTCCCTCTCAATATATCCAAAGTTCAGCCACTGACCGCAAGACAGGAGCGCGAGTGGCCATCAAAAAACTCCACAGACCGTTCCAGTCCAGACTGTTCGCCAAACGAGCTTACAGAGAACTCCGTCTCCTCAAACACATGAAACATGAGAACGTGCGTTAACGTCGACATTTATCATTTACATCATTATGAATTTCATACCATAAGTTCAATATAAATATATTTTGTTGCGCTTATTCATGTATCTTAACATGTGATTGTTATTTTTAAACCTGTTTCACAGGTCATTGGGCTCCTGGATGTTTTTACTGCCGAAATCCTGTTGGACAGATTTCAGGACTTGTAAGTTAAATCACAAACTAATTAGCAAACATTTGTTTAGATAGTTAGAGACGTTATTAACATTCCTTCGCACAGCAGGCGTATGGCAGACGAATCTGTTCAGTTTTCCCGAAACACAGTTTCATCCTTACAGACTGTGTATGTAACAGCAGCTGATGTTAGTTAATCTCTGTCACAGTTATCTGGTGATGCCGTATATGGGCACTGATTTGGGGAAACTGATGAAGATGGAGAGACTGTCAGAGGACAGAATCCAGTTTTTGGTCTATCAGATGCTGAGGGGGCTGAAGGTTAGACACAGAGACAGACATTTGTGAAGCTCAGAGCTCTTGTTTATAGCTCTGTGGTATCTATAAATCTCTCTCTCTCTTTTGTCACAGTACATTCATTCAGCTGGGATAATTCACAGGGTGAGTGAACCTCAGAGGGGTCTGTTCAATAAGATGCACAGAGGGGGTTGTGTGACCACTTCATTCAGTCATGCTGTGTCCATCTCTTCTGCTGCTCAGTTCTTTCAACATGTCTGAGAGAATATATGTGGGCAACATGTTGCTTTAAAAAGTATCTGAAACACACACACACACACACACACACACATAAAAATGAGCAGCTGTGTATTAATTTTAACACCTCTGCAGGTTTATAGGTGTTTTGTGATTATGGTAACTGTCTTTTTTTGTTTGTCATTTCTCAGGATCTCAAACCTGGAAATCTGGCAGTGAATCAGGATTGTGAGCTAAAGGTATTTAACTCTGTCTAAATTATACTGTAAACGCAGAGTCTCTCCATTTTGCTTTAAATGCTGGAATTTAACTTATTTTATATTTAAACAAATTATTATTTATTATTTTATATATCCATCCAGATAGATAGATAGATAGATAGATAGATATAGATAGATAGATCCTCTCTGACACGTCACGGGTTTCAGTGATTGTATGTGTTCAATGCAGATCCTGGATTTTGGACTCGCGCGCCAGGCAGATTCAGAAATGACAGGTTATGTTGTCACCCGCTGGTACAGAGCGCCGGAGGTGATCCTGAACTGGATGCACTACTCACAGACAGGTGACACTTCTGTGTAGAAAGATTCAGATTCATACTCGCAGAAATACAAATGTTGCCTTTTCATTTCCTAACCACTAGATGTCGCCAGTGGTACATCACAAAGCCACTGGTCATTCATATTGAGCTATAACTGATCGATAAGATTTTTCGACCTCTTTGTTTCTCTCTGTTAGTTGATATCTGGTCGGTGGGCTGCATCATGGCAGAGATGTTACTCGGAAGGCCACTTTTCAAAGGAAATGATCATATCCTTTCTCAACATATGATTTTCTTTGATGTATTTGCCAGATGCTTTTATCCAAAGTACAGTGTATTCAAATGTTACATTTTATCAATACACACAGTCCCGGGAACTGAACCCGTGAGTTTGGCATTGCAAATGTTGTGCTTTACTTGTTAAGCTAGAGGGACACTCAGCTCCAGGCTGTAAATGAAAGTGTGAACTGCAGAACAGAGTTTGTGTTGTAACCGAATCCTTGACAGAGAGCTTCAAATCTGGACCAGCTGAGAGAAATCATGAAAATCACAGGAACACCAGATCAAGAGTTTATCAACAGGCTACAAAGCCAAGACGTGAGTCTATAACCGACACTGAGAGAAACTACACAGAGAAACTATCATGACATGATTAAATGTGCAAATTACACACGCGCTTCCTCTTCCTCCAGGCCAAAAACTACATCAGAGGTTTGCCTAAGGTCCCCAAGAAAGATCTCAACACAATTCTCATCAGAGCGAGTTCAGAGGGTCAGCCAGTTCCTCTGTCACAATACAGAAGAGACGATCTCTTCTCATTGATATCAGCCCACACCCGAGTATGTTTTAAAGAATGTTCTGCGTGTGTTTGTCAGCCGTGAGCGCTCTAGAACGGATGCTGGTTCTGGATCCTGACAAACGAGTGAGTGCTGCAGAAGCTCTGAAGATTCCCATGTTCACCGAGTTCAGAGAGCCCGAGGAGGAGACGGAGGCCCTGCCATACGACCACTCCATGGACAACACAGAGCTGCCCCTGGACCAGTGGAAACGTACGAGAGCGGTCAGGGGAGGGGGGAATGTTTAGAGCACAAACAATACTAATAACTGTTAAATATCCTCCACAAGGGGGCGCAAGATGGTTCTAAAAGTCAAATCTAAACCGGCAGTTGTCAGAGGCAGTACAATCATAACAGATTCTTTCCCCTGGAAACTTTAATTTACTGTCTACTGTGTTTGTCCTGTGCAGGTCACACGTTTACAGAGATCCTGTCATTTCAGCCTGCCATCACAGAGATCAGAGACTCCAAAGAAACTTCTCTCTGAGTGGACACACAATCAAAGACCTGCTGCATGATTGTGTGTGAGAGAGAACTGACAATGAAGATGTTTGATACAGTGTTGCTCGGTGACAA
>JAZGTJ010014891.1:0-13783 GCA_036877575.1 Botia almorhae
ATTGCAGTCTGCAGTGTGTCAGCGGTGTTTGTTTGTGATGTATAACCTGCGTTGCAGTCTGCAGTGTGTCAGCGGTGTTTGTTTGTGATGTATAACCTGCGTTGCAGTCTGCAGTGTGTCAGCGGTGTTTGTTTGTGATGTATAACTTGCGTTGCAGTCTGCAGTGTGTCAGCGGTGTTTGTTTGTGCAGATTTCCTGCTGTAAAGAAGAGGTTCATAAGCGAGCTGAAGGAGGTCCGTCAGAAGGAGCAGAGCCCATATGTGATCCAGAGCACCATCAGCCTCATCATGGGTGTGAAGTTCTTCAGGGTGAAGATGTATCCTGTGGAGGAGTTCGAAGCCTCCTTTCAGTTCATGCAGGTACAAAACCCAAACGTCCGGTACAGTATGTGCTGCAGTTTGTTGGTGAAAGTCATGCATGTGTTCTCCAACGTTCTGCTGCTGTGTGTCGCAGGAGTGTGCGCAGTACTTTCTGGAAGTGAAGGACAAAGACATCAGACATGCTTTGGCCGGTCTCTTCGTGGAAATTCTCGTTCCTGTTGCGGCGGTTAGACATTTTTGTGTATTTCTATACTACATATCTGCCCAGTACTTGTTCAAATAACAAACAGGTGTCACACATCTGAATACCCTATTGGCTAAAAATATCATTTGATTCCCATTCTGATTCTTCTGTTCATTTTCTTTCATGCTAGGCTGTCAAAAATGAGGTGAACGTTCCTTGTCTGAGAAACTTTGTGGAAAGCTTGTATGACACAACTTTGGACTTGTCAACCAGAAAGAAACATTCTCTGGTCAGCCTTGTTTTAATGAAATATAGTGTTTTATTGTTTTTTTATTATTATTGTTTAAGAAGATGCATGTTAAATATTATTTACCGTTTCTGGTCCATCAGGCTCTCTACCCACTGGTGACATGTTTGCTGTGTGTTAGTCAGAAGCAGTTTTTCCTCAACAGATGGCATGTGTTTCTCAACAACTGCCTGTCCAATTTAAAGGTACAGTATGCTGGTTTACAGTGGTAAGACTCATTATTCATTCATAAGTGCAAACAGGGTGTCTCAGCTGAAGTATGCTTTATTATGACAGAGCAAGGACCCTAAAATGGCACGGGTAGCCCTTGAGTCCCTCTACAGACTCCTGTGGGTCTACATGATCCGCATTAAATGCGAGAGCAACACTGCGACGCAGGGGTAAGCACGTCCCTCATCTGTAGCTGCTCGTAATTTGTCAGGTTTTGAGTTTAAAGCCACTATGAAAGAGTTCCAAAGACCGGCAAAAGTTGTGCTATGGTTGTAGGTTCCCAGTTTAGACCAGCAATAAACCAGCACTAACTGGCATGAATCAGCCTTGGAACTCACGTTGGATCAAGTCGGTCCTTTCAACAGGAACAAACTGTTTTTACGTAATCCAGACTCTCTCATGAATGCCAGCTTTCTTGGTGGGTCTGAGAGGGCCAAAACAAACAACACAAACAAGCGTCTTTACGCTGCCCCTCCCTGGCCTGTCACACGAATGAATCGGAGTGTGACCACACCCCTCAGTCCGTCTAAGTGGTAGCACGCAGCCCAGTAAACAAGCAGTCCATTACAGCCGTCTCTCCCGGGGCGGAGGGGATGAAGGCTGGGTAATTACCCACGGTGTTGACCAGAAATGGGTGGAGGAAGGAGAGAACTGAAGGGAGGCTGGTAGTCATGGGTGGTGGGTGTTTGGAACACCAAGATGGTCCACTGGGACTGGAAGGCTTGGCGTACTGAGTTATACACACACACCCATGTTTGCGTTTCAGTGCCAGAACTAAACAGTGAGAAGTTCTGGCTTCTTGTGTAGCTAATGCACACGTGATAGATTAATAATAGATCGATCAAGCTGCAACACCCAGCTAACCGGGAACATTCTTAGTGCGTTGGCTAACGTTCTGGCAAAGTTCTCTCAAAAAACATTCTGCAGTAACATTTTTTTAACATTATATATTCTTAAGTTCACAGAATACAAAAATCTTTAAATAGCGTTCTTAAAACCAAGCAATAAGGTAATACATACGTCTAAAATGTTCCTAGAACATTCAAAATAACATTTAAATAATGTTTCTGGTACTTAATTGAAATGTTCTTGCAACCTAAAAGTGTTCGCTGGGCATGTTGTTTGGGAAAGAGTGTACAGAAGATTCACACACCAAAAGAGGAAGTTGTGGTAATTGTGTTTTGAATTGTGGGCTGTGTTCAGATCGGAATACTTGTGTACTGTGCAGTATGCTCAAAATACTGCCTACTGCTGTACGCTTTAAAAAAATAGTATGAATAGAAAGAATCCACATTAATCAACAATAAACATTTCAAACAGCAGTACTGTAGATTAGTTATTAATAAAAATATTGACTTTGATGTCATTTTGTGTACCATACCATACTTTGCGTAGTATACATACTACTGCAGAAATAAAGTAATGGGGAAGTATGCTATTCTGAACATAGTTCTAATTTTGTTGTCTGATTTTCTGTGTACAGCAAGAAGGAAGTGTGTAATCCATCATAGGGGAGAGTGGCATGATATTAGATATCTAAAACAAGGGAGGATGATGTGGTTCTGGTACCACAAGGCTCGTAAAAAATGCCTAGATTATTAAGAAATATCAGTGTTGTCAGCTCGTAGTTCACCATAGCACGTCGTAAACATCAGAAACCTTTGAATTTCACAACACATACCAAGAAGATGTGAGATGTTGGTTCACCAGCAGCTTCCAGTCACCAATAAAAACCCCCGAGAGGTTGAGTCTGCTTCCAAACAAGGTCTATTTTATCTGAAACTGGATGTTGTTTTAAATGGGGCTTTTCAATGATACCAAATGATACCATCTGTGGCAGTGTGGTTTGATCCACTTTTTGTGTTGTCTGTGTGTCTGTCTTTGATTCTGAACTTGTAATGTCTTAACACAATGTTATCTCCCTCACAGGCGACTCAGCTCTATTGTGACAACACTGTTTCCCAAAGGGTCTCGGAGCGTGGTGCCTAAAGACATGCCTCTTAATATATTTGTTAAGATTATTCAGTTTATCGCACAGGTATGACTAAAAATATCATCACAAACCGAAACATAACCCCAATGTTAATCTGTTATTAGCTAGTAGACGTTACTCTCATTTGTTGTGAAAACTACAGAAGGATTTAACGTTGTTACCAAAATAAACACGCTGTCGCAGCTAGATTCTCATCGTAATTTGCAGCGCTGCACTTTTTCAGTGTTCCTTGCGTGTATGCTAAAATATTTACATATTGTGTACCACATCATCATAAAATCTCTCATTTTATTCACGTTTCCTCATTCTTTTACTCGCGTACAGGAAAGACTCGACTTCGCGATGAAAGAAGTCATTTTTGATCTGTTGGGTGTCGGGAAACCCACAAAAGCCTTTAGTCTTAATCCAGAGGTAAGGAGTTCAAATTAGATCCAGTAGCATTTTCTCTGTGTTTTGATTGGTTCTTACTCGTTGGTCTGTTTTGTAGAGAATGAATATAGGTCTCAGAGCATTCCTGGTCGTGGCCGACAGACTACAGCAGAAGGACGGAGAACCGCCCATGCCCAACACTGGAGCCACACTGCCTTCTGGGAACACATTGCGTATCAAAAAGACGTACTTGAACAAGCCTCTTACTGAGGAGGAGGCAAAGGTCATAGGTGAGTTCATGTGTTGTGCTTTTAGAAGAATCTAGAATCTAGAATCTAGTTTGTACCATTAGTGTCTTTAACTGTGACTCCAAAAAGTTATTTAAACACTTTAGGCACATTTAAAAATGTAGGGATGCCATTTTGATGTTTATTTTGAAGAAATATGGCACAAACACACTTTTCAAGAAAAACAACACAATAAGATCTATTGTTTCATCATTGTAAACAAGCAAACCAGGTTCATGAGCGAGCTAAAAAACGGCAAACTTAAGACAAAAATATCCAAACCCTGATGTTTAAACTTAGTGAAGTATGTTCACACTGTAAATCAGGGATGTGGAACCTTGTTCCTGGAGGACCAGCGTCCTGCAGAGTTTAGCTTCCACCCTGAAAAACTCAGTGGCCTGTAGCCCTCCAGTAATCCTGATTAGCCGGTTCAGGTGTTTTGAGTGGGGTTGAGGCTAAACTCTAGAGGACACGGGTCCTCCAGGAACAATTTCCCCCATTCCTGCTGTAAACAAACACAATTCAGTTTCTCTTTTGTGTGTTTGTGGTCAGCTGTTCTATAACACTTTGTCACTGTCTCTGTGTTTCCAAACACTCAGGAATGTCCATGTATTATCCTCAAGTGAGGAAAGCTTTGGACAACACCCTCAGGCATTTGGATAAAGAGGTCGGCCGCTGTATGATGCTGAGTAACGCCCAGATGCTGAATAAAGAACCAGAGGACATGATCACGTATGTGAACGTTTCATGAAGAATTCTAAACCAATCACACTTACCGACTGTGATCAGCTGACTGTGTGCATCTCATATGAAACAATGATCTAAACGTACCATTCATTGTTGTAAACCCGTGTCGTCTGTCTATACCGACAGAGGCGAGAGGAAGCCCAAGATCGACCTCTTTAGAACATGCATGGCCGCTATTCCACGCATCCTTCCCGATGGCATGTCGAAGTCGGAGCTCATAGACCTTTTGTCTCGGTGAGTGTGTGTAAATGCTGAGAGAGGCGTTTGATTGGTCGAACTGCCCGATGGTCAGGTTTCCTGAAAGCGTCTGTAATGTGATCTCTCAGCTTGACTAGGATGTCCCCGGCCAGACAGATAGTTCAGTACGACTCCTTTAGTACTTTTGAGGACATTTTGTTTACATATAAGTGTCTTATATGTAATATTATTGAATAATATGCAACCATAACACAACTCCTATCAGTTCTCCACTAAATTTCCTCATGATAATTGCGTATGTGTAAAGCACATACTGTATTTTTCTTGTACAACTTACATGCAATATGGTTTAGATTGTGACTCTTTCCCGGCAGGTTAACCATCCATATGGATGATGAGCTGCGTCTGATAGCCCAGAATTCTTTGCAGAGTCTGCTTGTGGACTTCTCAGACTGGAGGGAGGAAGTTCTCCTGGGCTACTGCAGCTTCCTGCTGAGAGAGGTTCACGACACACACCAGACGCTGCTGGACTCCTCGCTCAAACTGCTGCTTCAGTTACTCACCCAGTGGAAACTGGCCCTCCTTACCACCTACAAGAGCCCTGACACATCCAAGATCTGTTCCACTGAAGTAAGGGCCAAGAACAAGCAAAACGAAAATAAATATCAGTGTTTTACTCGTAGGGAAGAACAGTGTCATAAAAATATAAGACTTTTAAGTCTCATGCTTAGGGGGTGCAAATGTAACTAAGCTGTGTTTGTGGACTGTAGTTGTTACAGAGTAGTTCGGGCTCCAGGCTGCCCACAGATCGGACCCCTCATTCTTCAGTATTGCACGCTGTTGAGGGTCTGGCTTTAGTGTTTCTGTGCTCCTGCCAGACCGCCACCCGCAAACTGGCTGTGTCCATCCTTCGAGAAGTCAGACAGATCTTTCTCACCATTGGACAAACTGAGGTAAGAACCAACTGGAACCGGACCTGGTCAGATACAGGCCTCGGCCTTTGCAGAAGTCCATTCAAACGTATAAGTATGTAAACACTCGGTTTAGGGTTGATCTTTTCCTACTACACAGGATGATGAGAGGCCCATGATAGATGTATTGGACCAGATGAGCCCAGTGGTGCTGGAGAGCTTTGCCCACGTGGCGGTGGCTGACTCAGTAAGTGCTTCTCTGTTCGGTTCTTTGCGTTCTCACGCGCGCTCAGAAAATTTCGTAGGACGTGTGAAAAGACCTTCTGTAGTGCTACAAAGTCTCTTCTGTTCTCAATATTTAAGAAACTCTGTCTTTAAAGTTAAACATACTGTACCACCATTAGTAAATAGAAAATATCCGCTGATGTTGTACTGTCAATATTATATACGATACGTGAAATTTGTAGCACATTGTGTAGACAATCATTTGCTTGTGTTCAAAATTGCAAGTCAGTTATGAGATATTTGTATTTTAAATTGGACATATTAGACCGCTAGTAATTAGCATAGCAGTTGCCCCACCCATGTCCAATAATGGGCTTCCTGCATAGCATTTCCTGTACAGCTCTTTTGTTTATACAGTCTGTAAACAGTCTGTCCTACATATTCTAAATATCTCTGCCGTTTTAGCTTCATCAAATGGTAAAATGAGCTACATTACAGTAAAGTTACAGTGTAAATGCCCTCTCCTTCTGCCCTGCAGGCGTCTCTTCCCGTGGGGCAGCGAGCAGACCTTCAGTGGCTGGTGGAGTGGAACGGATCTCTGGTTGGCAGCCACTATGATGTGAAGAGCCCGTCTCGCGTGTGGATCTTGGCTCAATCTTTGAAGGAGCCCTGGGCTCTGTGCCTCTTCAGCTTCGTGAGGCAGGAGTACCTGCCCAAGCACTGCCCCACAGCGCTCAGCTACGCCTGGCCCTACGCTTTCACGCGCTTGCAGCTGCTCATACCCCTGCTGGAGCCCAGGTGAGAGTGGGTGGGGCTTTAACAGCAGCTTTTAGCCCGCTGTACCAGTATCATTGAAATGTCTGTCTGTGGATGGTTCTGTATTTCCGCTTGCTTTTAAACTGTATTTATAGTAGCGCTACTTAAGTTCTGCTGTAAGTAGACCAGGCGCTGCAGGACGGGTTTTAATCACTGAGTCTTTCTCTTCCTTAAAGTTTAAGTACTTAATGGCTTTCCACCTTGACTATCTCATTTACTTTGAGATATCTCATTCTTACTGCACTTGTGGTTCCGCCCATAATAGCAAATCATGTGGTATCCTCTTTTAGTTGCGCTTATTTTCATATACATGCATAATAATAGAGTGTGACTTAACACAATTTCATCGTCCCTCCAAAATGTCCTGCTTGTGCAAGGCTAAATGCAGTTTTACATTTGTTAAATTATTATTTATTTTCATTATTTTTGCTAAATTTTTACTTTACATCAGTCACTTACGTTGAACATTTTGATTGTTTTAGCAACCCAGCCAACGCCAAGAAGACAAGCTCAGCCGGTTCAGCGGACGGCTATGTGTCTCTCTGGAGAAACTACTTGATTCTTTGTTTTGGAGTGGCCAAACCCAGCATCATGAGCCCGGGTCACCTCCGTGCATCCACGCCCGAGATCATCACGCCCAGCACCGACAGCAACAGCAACTCGGACAACAAAGTGGGCCAATATTTGTCCTATCTTACCATGTCATATCTGTACAGATTTGTTTTAATTACTGTACGATTATTTGCTGTTTAATTTATTCATTAATTGATTGACAAAATCCCACATTGTATTGATTTATAAGCCTGTCTGTGTGTTAGATTCCGGGGAGTCCATCTGTTGCCTGGCTCCTGAAGCAGCTGGTCCCTCTGATGAGATCTGAGAGCATTGAAATCACAGAGTCACTGGTTCTTGGATTCGGACGCACCAACTCCCTCATTTTCAGGTTTGTTTTGTAGCATGTTAACCATCATTTAACGCACCTCAGAAACCATGGAAGACGTTTATATGGGTATATAGTACTGTAGTTCTATACTGTGAAGTCACACATTCTCCTAGTGTCATTAAAAAGGTCAGTGAAATGACACAAGCTGACTGAAATAATTGCCACTTGTTTTTACTTAAAGCTGCAACCTGAAACCTTTGCCTCTCTACCGCCATCTCTGTTTGAAACATAAAATTGCAGGTTGAGTTTCAATTCTAAGCAACTGCGGTAAGAACAAGCTACAAACAAAGAAACTTACTGTTGTGAACTGGGGTAAGGTAAGGAGATTGTGTTGAACACTGATCTGTTATTTACTTTCTCAATAACTCAGTTTTGCTCAAAAAGTTACAGGTGTGCAGGTTTAATGATTGAGACATCATGACATACAGAGCAGTTTAAAACCTCTAAATACTTGGTGTTTTGTTAGATGTCAGTTCAGCGTGATTTTCAGAGATATGAATCCAGCACCTGTCTGATGTTCACATTCCGTTCATACCAGAGTTGTGTGCTTGTCATGCTTTTGAATTCCTTAAATTTGATCAGGCTAAACACAAACACTGTATCTTACTGATACTGTAACGCTGTAAACGGCCCATTAAATCTCATGAAATGATGTCTGGTTTATTACGTAATTCCATTCACACTGTTACATCACGATTCAGATTCAAATCAGATTTAAACTGGCAGATTATTTATAGACTCATTGTGAACAACCACCCGTTTTCATTTGACTTGATTTATTCCTGGTAAACTATGTTTTAAAGTTAAAAATGAACAAAAATCAGTTACCGAGCAAGTACGTGACAGATCAGTGTTCAAAACAGGTGTTCAAAAAAGTTCAAAAACTTTCAAAAAAGTTCAAAAAGTGTTCAAAAAAGTTTATAACAGTGATTTATAATTTGAGCTGTGGAAAATGTCAGTTTGGCTTTATTTGACTTCAACATGCATAAAAAGTACGTAAAGCGACCTGCAGTTTTATGTTTTAAACAGAGATGGCGGTAGAGGGGCGAAAGTTACAGATTGTAGTTTTAAATCATTGCTTAATCTCTTAATATAAAAATCATTCGACTGACCAAAAGTCACGTTGCATTAGTTGTTTCAGTTCCTGGAATCATTAAAGTATTTATAGGAATAACAGTTATCGGTTTATAAAGTGTGGCAGTGCAGTATTGATTGTTTTTCAGTCTTATTGACTTTGCATTGGATGCGTCTCACACAGAGAGCTTATAGAGGAGCTGCATCCGTTGATGAAGGAAGCTTTGGAAAGGAGACCTGAGGTCAGTTATATCATGTTGTTTGTTCAGTCAAATCAGCTGGTGTGCCGTAATTTGTTTTATTGTAAATTTTACACTCAGTTGACTGTATACTGTATCTGCTATATGTACACCATACCTTTCTGCTTTAAAGTGCTGGGTTTTTTTACATGTAAATTGGCATTTTTCACATAATTCCACTTGTGTTATTACCCACCTATTTATACCATGGTGCATGCGTATTAATTGCATAAATATGCATAAATATGAATAACTTTTCAATTCCATTTAATTACTATAGAGCTTTCCATTGTTGCATGGCAGTTTTATAGAAAATACAATTTTAAATAAACAAGGAATAAACTGTAAAGAAATAAGTTATATTTGGACAAAAACAATAGAGACATAAGCAATAACAGTAAAGAAACTATCATTACACACAATATGTTTATCAAATATTTTATTGTACCATAAATTACACCACCATGGTATTATACCCTGTACCACGGTTTTCAGTACCACAGTATTACTGTTTGATACAATAACTGTAGCATGGTACCTGTACAGTTATTTACTGTAGTGCTGACAACATTCTAAATGCTTGTGATAATTGGCGTGTGTTTGTTGTGTTCACCAGAATAAGAAGCGCAGAGAGAGGAGAGATCTGCTGAGACTTCAGCTCCTCAGGATCTTCGAGCTGCTGGCAGATGCTGGAGTCATCAGTGACAGGTGAGAAGAACGTCATGATGGATAAGGTTCACTGGACTTGTCTTTCATTATGAACCCTCAGACTAGAACCCATGAAACGATCCCTCTCTCTCCCTGTCTCTCCCGGTCTCTGTTTTTCAGCACTAATGGAGCGCTGGAACGTGATACACTGGCCCTGGGCGCTCTCTTCCTTGAGTATGTAGACCTGACCCGGATGCTTCTGGAAGCTGAGAATGACAAAGACATGGAGATTCTCAAAGACATCCGAGCTCACTTCAGCGCGATGACCGCGAACCTCATACAGTGTGTGCCAGGTAAAGAGGAACAAAAGAGGTTTGACAGACTTCGAATTTGACAATCCTGTCATGATTTAAATAATGTTTCATGTTTCTTTAAAGGGACAGTGCACCCAAAAATGAAAATTCTTCCATCATTTACTCACCCACATGTCATTCCAAGTCTTTATGATTTTTTTATTCTGTGAAACACGAGAAGATATTGTGAGAAATGTCTCAGTGATTTTGTGTTCATACAATGGAAGTCGATGGGTGACACTTTTGTTTGGTTACCAACATGTCTTCTTTTATGTTCCTCAAAAGCAAAAAAGTAATTCAGGAATCACATGAGGTTGAGTAATTGATGATGGAAGAATTTTCATTTTTGGGTGAACTGTCCCTTTAAGGCATAGCAGAACATTCCTCTGATGTTTACATGAATAACAAAATGTGTTTTATAGTAAATGTCCTTTTCTCTGTATGAATCCTGGACTGATAAGTTAATGCCAAACAGTGACTCACTTTTAATAATTAACTCTTTAAAGGCTTCATGATATTTACAGAACAGCCTTGAACAGTTTTGATTCATGAATAATCACCATATCATCCTACCTGCTTTGAATATTTATTTCCCTCATTAATAGTCGTGACATCATACTGTCAGGAAGTTCCGTGTCGCTCCTGGATACGTCCACATTGGCTTCGCTTTTGAAATGGAATTCATTGCTAGGCAACACTATCCACTCACTGTATTCTGTTGATCTTAATTTAGACTATGCAGTGGGGATACAGCCTACAATAGCAGGACATTAGATGAAGATCCACTTTAGGGCAGGTGATGAGTCATATAGTAACTCCAGAAACCATGAGCCCTTCCCAGACTCAAAGTTCACGCAGTTCACTATATTGTTTGGCTTAGAATAACATTTGTCCCTACAGTAATGACTGGAAACCCATTAAATAGAAGAGGGTGTTGGTGTGTAATGTATTTATGTCTGTTTTTTAACTACATCTTCCTTGTTTTGACATCTAATCTGTTTCTTTTCATAGCGGATCATCGGCGTTTCCTTTTCCCTCAACAAAGTCTTCGACAACAACTCTTCATCCTCTTCAGCCAATGGGCCGGCCCCTTCAGCATTATGTTCACACCCCTGGATCGCTATAGCGACCGGAACCATCAGATTACTCGATACCAGTACTGTGCCCTAAAGGTACTGTAGTGCGTGCTACATTTCTTCAGTTTGTTGGCCAATTCTTTTAACTGACTGTATACACACAGGTTGGATTTTAATGTTTTATGGGGACATACCATAGATGTAATTTTTTCTATACTGTACAAATTGTATATTCAATCCGCTACACTAATCCTACCTCTAAATCTACCCTATGATTTATAAGCTGTACTGTACTATACTGTACTATACATTTGGTCCCCATAACTTAGAGAATACCAGGACCACACACACACACACACACACATACACACACACACACACACACACACATCTCAGTTGCCTCTTGAAATTGTGTGTTCAGAAAGGCCCCGTGTCTAATTTTAGAAATCACTGCTGTTTGTAATTCAGACTGCAGACTAACACTGCACTAATTTTATCTCCAGAGGTCTTTTCTTAAAGCTCGCGGGGCTCAGGAAACCCTGTAGTCATTTAAAGTACAAGACCTCAGTGTGGACAGACAGACCAAAGAGACAACAGTAAGCTTCATATGTGACGAACGAGTCTGTCTCTGATGACAGAGCGTGTGTGCTCTTTCGTCTGAGGGAGCCCTGTACTATAATGAAGGCGACGATCGATGACTTGTTAGCACACAGTTCACGTCGGGTCTGCTCACATTCTGGAAAATGACACGCACTTCTAAACTCACTCACCTTATTGTTTGTACGTGTGGCTTGTTGTGTCGCCCCATTGCTGTAATGGCACTGAAAGGCGGGTGTCGGAAGTCGATAATACGTTGTGGCGATTATAAAAGGTGTTTAATTTTAGGACCCTGGCGTCATTAAAAGGCACAGACATCCAGAACATGATACGAGCGCGATGCGTCTCTTCCCAGTTTCTTTGATGTTTTTTTGGGGGGGTTAGGCACGATAGGACCTGATTTCCTCAAAACAGGAAATTCCAAGTTAAAAGAATGCTTCGCATGAAAGAGTGTTGTTGTTTCTCATTTTCACAGGCCATGTCGACAGTTCTTTGTTGTGGCCCCGTGTTCGACAACGTGGGTCTGTCTCCTGATGGTTACCTCTACAAGTGGCTGGATAACATCCTAGCCTGCCAGGATCTGCGGGTATGTGTGCAGGCGCTCGACTCGCTGTTCTGAAACAACATGACCCACATACATCCTTAATCACCAGTTTTGATAAAGCTAGACTAACACACTCGTCTTTAAAATCATTCCCACTGTGACTTCAGGCCCTTATCCATCATGGTTGTAAAAATGTAAAAATCAAGTAACGAAAATGTTAAAAATGTTATTTGGAATGTTCCAGTTTTTTAGATTAGGTTATAAGAACGTTATTTAAACATTTTTATATATTTTTTAATTCAGTAGATACATTATTTCACCCGAACTGATGCTGGGTCTTCCTATAGGTGCATCAACTGGGCTGTGAGGTGGTGGTTCTGTTGTTAGAGCTGAACCCAGATCAGTTGAATCTGTTTAACTGGGCTGTGGACCGATGTTATACTGGCTCCTGCCAGCTGGCTTCTGGCTGCTTCAAAGCCATCGCCACCGTCTGTGGAAACAGGTACGATGGGCCTGAAACGCTCCAGTGAATGTTGAATGTTCCAGTGTAACGCGTTTGTAAACACTGGCAGACTGTACGTACTGTATTTCAAAGGGAGACAATGATTGCTTTCATTACTCGGTTCAAACTTTCCTTATTAAGACTTCATACGTTGCTAATCTGTTACCTGGTACATTGTAATTCTTAATTTAACAGCACATTTCTTATACAGCACCTAATTAATCTTCATCAAAGGTTGCCAGTTTTTCCACAGTAAACAAGAAAGTCATTCAGTGGAGCTTTGGCAGCATTGACCAGGGTTTTTATCCTAATGATAATGTGTTTACATACAGTACAGTACAGTATCAACTGCCAAGACTTGACATATGTTTGAATTGAGGCCTCGTTGTTTAGCAAAAACGACATCAGTTGACGTACAGTGAGGTAAACGGCGTTAATCTGTCTTCGCAGAAACTACTCCAGCGATATTGTGACTCTGCTGAATCTCGTTCTCTTCAAAGCATCGGACACCAGCCGTGAGATTTATGAAATCGCGATGCAGCTGATGCAGGTAAGAGGAAACATTCTGTGCCAGAAGGTGTTAAAGTAATAGATAGTGTGTTTGTGTGGTAATCCGTGTGTATGGATGTGTTTTCCGGTTGAAAAGATTCTGGAGGCCAAGCTGTGTGTGTATTCTAAGAGGATTGTGGAACAGAAGACCGGAGGAATCTTGTATGGTACACACGGGCCTCTGCCCGCCCTCTACAGTCTCTCTGGAGCTCAGCTCTCCAAGCAGCTGGCCAGGATGTACCCTGAACTCACCCTGCCCCTCTTCTCAGGTACTCAATGATGCAGATACTGTAGAGACGGCGTTTGGCTGTAAATTTGGGTTTCCATATTCCAAAACTAAAGAGGCGAAAACTCCGCCCACAGGATGTGACATCACTTCACATCCAAAAGTTCATTTATAAGTCAGTTAACATGACAGCTAAAATATCAATCTTTTATTTTTGACTAAAGAATGTTACAAACATTTGAGCTTCACATTTGAGCTTTTAAAAATCTAATGCGTGCTGTTGATCAACCAAAACGGATGCCAAACATAGAAACATGGTTCCTATCTATGAATTCCTGTCATTCTTTATGTGTGTCATTGCCAGAGGTCAGTCAGAGGTTCCCCACCACTCACCCAAACGGGCGTCAGGTCATGTTGACCTACCTGCTCCCGTGGCTCAGTAACATTGAGCTCGTGGACGGAGGT
>JAZGTJ010014892.1:0-13783 GCA_036877575.1 Botia almorhae
CCTGTTCTCGGGAGTTCAGACTCGCGAGTCGAACTTGCCAAGTTCGATCTTGCAAGAACGCAAGTACAGACTCTGCGAACTTGGTATTGAGAAACGCCTCTGGTGACCAACTTCCGGTTTCAAGGCCTCGGTTCCAGTTATGAATGAACCGTCCTAGCAGATTCGTCGATTCTGAAAGCACAAGCCGAATAAATATTGAACTGTGTAATAAACGAGTTTTTCATTACATGATTTTGGTATTATTGTAATGATTACAAATGATTGGATAAAGTAGTTTATGCAGCGTAGTGACGTTTCTCCATTAATGTCCCCTTAGTGCGTTACACGTTCTTTAACTTTGACTGCAGGCTTGCCGTTAAGCGGCTTTGCCACTTATACTATAGCCTAAAAGTATGTACTGTCTTTGTTAGAAGAAAGTATAAACGTTTTAGTGCGTAATAAAACAGTATGCAAGTACAGGCACATACTGCCGCATAAAGGAAGGATTCAAGGATTTAAAGCGTTTGTCATATGCACAGTAATTGTACAGGTTTCCCTGTACAATGAATTCTTACTTTGCTGTCCACAGTGAATGCCAGGACAATTATATAAAACTACAGTAGAAATAATATCAAATAAAAAAATATAAAATAAGGCACACATAATAATAAATAAACTCTGAAATATGGAAACGTGCAAATTGAAAAGATAAGTAGCAGCGATTTGACTTGAAGTCATGTGCAAAATGAATATGAAAATAAGTGACGTCTAGGCAAAGTCCTGATTATTACACACATCAAAATGCATTTCTTCACTAATTTTTTCTTATGTAATATTTAGTTTATGTAATCTTATGTTATACATAGTTTAATTGGTTTACTCGGTAAAGCATTTTAATAAGCTTTTTGCTTATTAATTCAGTGCGCGTCACCTTTCTCGCGATGAGCCGTGAATAATACTAGCCGTTAGCCTTCATGTATCTGCGGTTCAAATTTTCTCCCGAAATGGATGGATAGTAATGCGAATTAAGACGGGGGCAGATAAACCGTAACACCATTCGCGCGCGCGTTTCCTTTCAACATCCGGCCAGCGGGCGCGCGCATCCGCTGCTCAGAGTGTGTGTTTGTGGAGGAAGATGGCGACGCTTATCCTCCTGTCTGACTGGCTCAAAAACTGGGACAAATCCGGCAGAAATGAGTTGTAAGTAAGAGTTTAGCGCACAGACGCCAAGCATGTGTGAAAATAAATGGATGTGCTCTTCATTCGGGTGATATCAGCGCGCGTTTGAGGCAAAATAACAAATAAAAATCGATCTATTGTGAATGTCCACTGCCTTCGCGCGAGAAAAGCTAATTTACTAAAAGTTTAGTAAAATTGCGATTAAACCTTAAGATTCGAGGAGCTAAATGATGAATATAACGCCCGTGGTTTCGGTACGCGTGTCCAAAAGTGAATTAAGCGCGTGTATTCGTAGTGTTCATGAATTTGGTGTGAGCTAACAGTTAGCGGGCTTAGCATTAGCCTATCGCACAACGGCGTGTGCTACAGTATGTGTCGTGTGTGATGTGAATTAAACACGAGCTAACATGCCATCATCAGTCATGGTATGATGATGTGATGGACAGTTAACTTTACAAACTGAAGATTAGATAACACTCACATATGGTTTGTTCTTTAAACAACATCCCAGAACGTACTGTGGTCCTACCTGGAAAATATCTGTTAGTATTATGGTCTCAAAACCTAGTGGGTTTTGTTTGTGGCCTTTATTGGAAATGACACCCATGTACATTCTTGGAGATGTTGAGAGATCTTAGCTACAGGGATAAATGGGAATCACCTGTTTGTTTCCCATGATGTAGCTGAAATGTAACTTGTTGAAAGTAACCTGTAGATAAATGTCAGTGTTTATTACTATTACTATAACTATTTCATCTTCACTTCCATAAAAAAAATCAAATAACACACCGCTTCTACTTCTTTTATTAAAACAAATAAATGGCTTCTTACTCTGTGTTTGAATACCTGAGACCTGTTTATAGCACTTATTCATTGTTGCTCTTATAGTTGTTGAAATTGCTACCTTGTATAAAAAATATTCAGTGGATAAAAGCGTCTGCTAAATGTAAATATTATTAGCATTGCCCATGTATTGTTAATTGTATTTTGGTCAACTACTTACCAGTTATTTGGTCTCTCTTTCTAGTTTACAGTTTTGCCAGGACCTTGCAGGGAAACCCAGTATTCATGAGTTTGTTAAAGGTGAGTTCAATATATCACTTTATTTGTTCAGTCCCTTATTGAAATTATTTGGTGAAACCGTACATGTTCCATCATTTTTCTCGTTTTCTTGCTACAATTGGGTCCAGGGCCTTGATCAGGTCTGATGTTTGGTCCAGATTATCTCGTAATATGAGATGTTACATATCAAATCCTACATCTACAGAAACATGTTTGATATTTAGGATTTTTAGGATTACGGCAGTACTTCCACCGTAGCCAATGAGAGACGGAAGACAACGCCAGACCTTATGAAATAGTGATCATGAAACAATCTGGTTTACAATTAGTGGAGATAGAGAAAAGGGTTGTTTAAGTGTGTCTTTTAGTGGGTGCATGTTTATGATTTTGGAGGAGAAAAACTGTCAAGATTATTCTCGTGTACTGCAGCCAGATTTCATAATCAGTCAGAATTTAAATTGTTACCTGCAGTATATAATAAATGCACAAATTCAACATATAAAACATACAATAAAAAATTGGATGACTAAGAATCTGAAATATAAAAACCTGAAATAATGTAATGCATTTAATAAATAAAAATGTCTTTCGGAAATGTAAAAAATTCTGCAAATATATCACAATACACAAGTGCCCATAACAGAAAAGTCTGTAAATGTCAGAAAATTTTGTAAATAACTGAAGCAAAGTAAAAAAAAAGAGCATTTCCATGCATAGAGACTTATTAACAGACTAAACAGACTTTTACCTAGATATGCTTGTTTTTTTTCTCAACAAGAACACAAAACAATATAAACATGGTCGTATTGCATAGTAAAAGACATTACTGGAGACTTTTGAAGTAATACAGAGATGCAGTAGTATGGTAGTACAGTAGGAAGTGAAAAGCAAACAAAAACGAAAAGTTTTGTTTCGTCTTCAGATCTACAGACAGCCCTGTATGAGCTCTGCTGGCATGTAATCCAGGGCAATCTGAAGGTGGATGTGGCTGCCAGTCTTCTGGCTGATGTTGTGGTGAGTGCTGATCCTGTCTCATGTCCAACATTTAATCCAGGTTAAACATAAAACACTTATAAAACACAAAACAAATATTTTTACTGCTCTGTTTTTCCTTGCTTGACTGCTTCATGTTGTAGGTTTACTAATCATGAAGTCCCATTTTAAATGTACCACTTTTTCAAATAAAACTGCAAATTGAACATTCTGTACTTAACGTAATATTATCTGGTGTTATGCCTGTTGGATAGAGGCTACATACAGTAAGATTCAAAAATGAAATGCATTAATCCTGCAAATTTGTTATTTACTGAAAGTGTAAGAATTTAAGTCAACAGGTCAGTTATCAGGGTAGTTTGGGAATGATTAGTTTTGGTGTGTGTGATGAGTAGAGAGGCAGGATAAAAAAAATGTTGTTGGACCAAAAGCATTATTACACTTTTATAAAAGATTACAAGAACAAAAAAACAATACATACACATGCATGAATAAATCATGCAAAAATGAATAAAATAAGTGGGATCATTGACGGCAACTTCATTTAGATGACTTTCAGACTCAACACAAATGTTTTTCTCAGGTTACAGTGCTGTAGACACTGTGTTGTGGACTTGTTTTGGACTTGTTAGTTATCCAGCTTCGCTACTTCTCTGATGCTCTTGGTTACTGCTCTGCGCTTTGCTCCCTGTTTATGTCCTTTACTCAGATTTTTTTAAGATTTTTACCTCAGCAGATCAGCACAATGCTCAAACACCACATTTTTGGCAGAAACACAAAAACTAAAAACTCTTTGGGACTGGTATAATACTACAGAAAAGAAGACTCTTTGCCTCCCACTGCCAGCAGCTTACAATTTCAGAGACAGTAAAACAGCTGCCTACATTCAAACAGAGGAGAAAGAAAATGCCTCTTGTGAACATGTGATGTGAACATCGCTACTAACAGGCACTGAAGGTCGAGCAGACAGCGGCCTTTAGCTTCCGAGTGCAGCCAAACCTAGGACTCTGATAGTGGGTCACTCTAATATCAGAAACATCTGTAGCAGGACAACAACTACATGCTGCTTTCATAAAGCAACCGTCTGTGAACAGCGAACTTTAGAACATTTTATTGAAGCACAAGACTGCAAATCGAATCATCATCCATGTGGGGAGTAATGATATTCGGAAAGAGCAGTCAAAACTCCTTAAAGATTTTAGTGAACTCTTTCAAAGACTTAAAGTTCAGTCGTTCATCAGTGGACCGCTCCCAGCAAGGGGAACTAACATGTTTTCACAGTTCCTTGGGCTAAATACATGGCTACAAAGAACCTGCCGTATAAATAGAGTGAACTTCATTGATAACTTCAGTCTTTTCTAGGGCCATAGACAACTGTTTAAACTGGATGGCATCCACCCAAACAAACTTGGTACAAGAGTGCTAAAGGACAATATCTACTTCTCCCTCCATCATCCTACAGTAATGTGTGCCAAACCACTCAACCTGAATGGCACACACACACCTGGAGTATTAATGACCACAGGACTTCATATCAGATTCTGAGTCATCATCCCACAAGGACACTGATAACACCACGCAGCCACATCAAGCACTGCTCATGGGCACCATCCCAGCTGATTCCTGTCCACAGAGTTCATCTCAGATGGACTATGACGTAGCTCCAAGACTCAGGAAAAAGCCAGGGAAGCCAGGACAACATTTTTCAGTCACTGGAAACACCTGAGCCCCGCGTACCAGACACATCATCCCTCTCTCCACCATCTCCACTGCTAAGCTTCTCACAGAAAATGGATAAATTGGTGTTTGCAGGGACCAAACTCTCCCACTCTTTTGCTGCACGCCCCCAGATATCAACTAAAAAACGGCAGACCCCACAACCACCAAAGCCTGTGGGCCCAGTTCGCCGCCCTCCTGCTGTGAGAGCTCTTTGGGCGCTGCAACAATGCCAGGGCCCACACCCTCATCCATTTGCTGTAGGTGATATGATATCAGCAACATTCACAAATATTTACAGAACAAGCGGGAACCCAGTGTGCCTGTAGCATTCTCTCTTTCTGTTATCACGTGACAGAAAGTCAAAGGCCTTGTCAAGCCGTATGGCTGACCCATCTAATCTGTGGCTTATTATGCATCAAACTAAGATTGCTGTAGGGGGGAAAAACGCCATCAAGCATTTTTTAACATTGCTCAATAAAAAAATCATTTCTAATCAATGACTTGACCACAAACAACCTATTTCTAAATGAAACATGGCTGGAAGACAGCTGCAGTGCAACAGTCAATTCAATTCAATTTTAGTTATATGGCACTTTTTAAAATGTTGCTTTTATTGCTTCAAAGCAGCTTTACATAGAGAAACAAAGAATAATAATGAGAACACAGAACAAATGTCAGACATGTTAATGGTATTATTGCAAATAATATGTGTGGGATGTTAAAGACTAATTAGGTATACTAGGTTTATAGTATGTTTACGAATAAAGGGTTGACTGAACCAATAAAACCACAAAATTGTTGAGCAAGATATGCGTTCCAGCTTACATGGAGATGGCGTATAATAGACTTATGGGACAGGGGTATAAGGGATTTGCAATAGTACCATGAACTACATAACATGCAAAAGTAGCATACATAAATACATAAAATATATACAATAAAACATTAGACATTTACAAACATTTACAAAGCCCTAGGATAAGTTAGACGTCAGCAGTCTCCCAGCAAGCAAGCCAACCGGACGATAGTGGCAAAGAACCAAAACTCTAATAAAACTCCCAAACCTTGGGAAAAGCCAAGCTTGACCAGGAGGGCCAGTTCTCCTCTGGCACGTTAAAGCTGCAATTTGTAACTGTTTCAGATATGAACAGAGTTTATTGTGATGATTTATAGTTAATTATTGATGGAAAACTGATGGTCCCACATATATTTAATGTGTCGGGCACTGAAAAAATTGTGCCAACAAAAAGCGGTAAGGCATAATGTTACTAATTGCAGCCATAACATCACACTGCTGTGCCTAAGCAGGGAACAAAATAAAGATAAAAGTTGTCATGTATAAAATGGTAGGTTTACCAAAGTCTATCAAATCCTGATGATCTGTCTCAGGGTCATTTCATCCAGTCCCCCACCATCTGGTCTCAGAGTTTGGATCCAGCTGGCTACAGGGCCTTGGGGAATGAAAGACAGACAGATTTAGTGTGCAACCAGTACATCTGTTCTTGTGGGAAATTTCCCGGTTCTGGTTTACCTAATTAATGCAGCCTAATAATAACTGTAACTGTTTTGGATATGAACAGAGTTGATTTTGATAATTTATAGTTCATTATTGATGGAAAACTGATATTTTATAATATGTCTGACACTGAGAGATTGTGCCAACAAAAACCGATGAGGCATAATATTACTAATTGCAGCCATAACATCACACTGCTTTGTTCTGGGAAGTGTTCCCGGTTCCGGCTTACCTAATTAATGCAGCCTAATAATCCCTTAGGGGATTTAAGTAATAAATCCATATGACTATGTGTAGGCAAGATTAAAGAGTGTAGATTTAAAATGACAGTGTGCATCTGCCTCCCGGACAACACTGGGAAGACTATTCTAAAGTTTGGGTGCCAAACATGAGAAAGATCTACCACCAGCATTTGTTTTTGAAATTCTGTGTATCAATAGTTGGCCAGAATTTTCATATCGCAGTGAACGCGAAGGACTATAATAGGAGAGGAGCTCGCTTAAGTATTGAAGAGCTAAACCATTCAGGGCCTTGTAGGTAATAAGCAGGATTTTAACATTTATACAATGCTTGATAGGCAGCCAGTGTAGTGTTTAAAAAAACTTGGCTTATATGGTCATACTTGTTTGTTCTCGTGAGAACTCTGGCTGCTGCATTCTGAACCATCTGGAGTTTTTGGATTAATCTTGCAGGGCAGCCACCAAGTAGGCCGTTACAATAATCGAGTCTTAATATCATAAATACATGAATTAATTTTTCAGTGTCTGGGTTCGAGAGCATGTGTTGTAGTTTTGATATATTTTTAAGCTGAAAAAACTCAGTTTTACAAATATGGCTTTTAAAGGACAAATCAAAAATGACACCCAGATTTTTGGCTAATGAAGCAGGCTTTATAGAGCATCCATCCAGAGTAAAGCAGTGTTCTATGTTGCTCCTGATCGGAATTTAATAGTAGAAAGTTGCTAGTCATCCAAGTTTTGATATCGACTATGCATTTTGTTAGTTTCGTTGAGCCTAGAAGAAATGTATAGCTGAGCATCATCAGCATAACAATGGAAACTAACTCCATGTTTTTTTAATAATTGCTCCCGGAGGTAGCAATTCATGTTTAAGGTGAAAAGTGGGTCCCAAGAACTGAGCCCTGCGGTACTCCATATTGGACTTGTGATCAGACCTTTTCATTTACAGCAACAAACTGGAATCGGTCAGATAAATATGATTTAAACCATGCCAGTGCAGTTCCATTTATGCCAACGTAGTTTTCAAGCCTATTTAGTAGAATGCTGTGGTCAATAGTGTCAAAGGCTGCGCTAAGGTCGAGTAATACTAGAAGAGAGATGCAGCCACGATCATCTGACAAAAGCAGATCATTAGTAACTCTGATGAGAGCAGTCTCTGTACTATGATATGGCCTAAATTCTGACTGGAAATTAAAATCAAATTCAAATTTCTTTTGTCACATACAAAATCCTACACAGTGCGACATGTAGTGAAATGCTTTTTATGACTGTCTTACAGAAAGAAAAGTAAAAATTAAAAGTAAAAAAGTTGCAAAATGTAAAGATTTAAAGTAAAGATTTAAAGTAAAAATTTAAAGTGTGGCAGTATTTACAATGTAATATGTAGATAAAAATAAATATGTATAGATGAATATAGATGTGTAAATATATATGTCTGAATATGTATGTAGATGTCTGAGTGCAAATACAAGTAGTGCAAATTTTTGCACGTGCAACAATCAGCTGAGGTAGAGTTTTATGTCGTGTAGGGATATGTCCAGAAAGTCCAGATCCTAGGTGTTCTGGTTAAGGGCCTGAATGGCCTGCCCGAAGAAGCTTCTCCTCATTCTCTCTGTGTTCGCCTTCAGGGAACGGAAATGTTTCTCTGACCACAACAGAGAGAAGAGACCATTGTTGGGATGGCTGAGGTCCTTCATAATCTTCCTGGCTTTGGTCCAGCACCGCTTGCTGTATATAGTCTCCAGGTCAGGAAGCTCGGTGCGGATGGTACGCTCGGCTGATTGCACCACCCTCTGGAGAGCTTGCCTGTCCTGTTTGGTGCTGTTCCCAAACCAGGCTGTGATATTTCCCGTCAGGATGCTCTCAATGTTGCAGGTGTAGAATGTCTTTAGCACTTTGAGGGCAGTTTAAAGTCCTTTAGCCGTCTGAGATGATGACGCTGCTGGGTCATCTTCACTAGGGTGTTAAGGTGACAGGACCATGTCAGGTCCTGCGTGATGTAAACACCTAGGTACCGTAAACTGCCCACTCTCCACTGGGGTCCCGTCGATGGTGAGGGGCTGGTAATTCCTTTCCTGCTTAGTGCTAAAGTCCACTATCAGCTCCTTTGTCTTGCTGACGTTCAGGAGGAGATTGTTGACCTGGCACCATGTCTCCAGGTTTTTAATCTCCTGTAGGTAGGCCGTCTCGTTGTTATTGGAGATCAGGCCCACCACGAGAGTATCGTCTGCAAACTTCACGATGTTGGTGGAGCTGGAAGTGGCCACGCAGTCAAAGGTGTACAATGAGTACAGCAGGGGGCTCAGAACACAACCCCGGGGGGCTCCATGAGTGAGGGTGAGACATGGTTGCCCACCCTTACTGCCTGAGGTCTGTCTTGCAGGAAGTTGGAGATCCATCGACACAGGGATGGGCTAAGGCCCAGGATCTCCAACTTAGTGGTGAGTGTGGAGGGAATTATGGTGTTAAACGCTGAACTAGTCAACAAACAGCGTTTTGACATAATTCCCCTTCCTGCTGTCCAGATGGCTCAGAGCTGTATGATGGAGTGTGCGATGGCGTCCTCCGTAGACCGGTTGGGACGGTACGCGAACTGTAGCGGGTCCAAGGTGTCAGGTAGGGAAGAAGTGATGAAGTCTCTGAGTTTTTCGAAGCACTTCATCACTACTGAGGTCAGGGCCACTGGGCGGTAGTCGTTCAGGCAGGCGGGCTGGGGTTTCTTGGGAACAGGAACAATAGTGGACCATTTGAAGCACGTCAGGATTGTAGACTGTTCCAGGGAGAAGTTGAAGATCTCAGTGAACACAGGAGCAAGCTGGTCGGCACAGGCCTTAAGGACCCGACCCGTGATGCCATCTGATCCTGCTGCCTTCCTGGTATTCACTCTCCTGAATGCCTTTCTCATGCTGTGCTCCGAGATTATAAACTCGTTGTCCTCTCCAGCATGCTCCTCGTGTGTGCTGCCTATAGCGCTGTTAGCACTGCTACGCTGGTAGCGCTGTGAGCTGCAGCCTCGAAGCGAGCATAAAAAATGGTTAACTTGTCTGCCAGAGAAGCGTCCGCATTCACCGATCTGGAAGATGGTGTTTTGTAGTCTGTCATAGTTCTTAGTCCCTGCTACAGACACCAAAAATTAAGACTTGATCAGTGGCTAGTACTACTTTTGATAAAAAGTCAGCAAATTCCTTGATAAAGTCTGTGTGGTACCCTGGTGACCTGTAGACAGTAGTCAGTAGAAATGACAAAGTCTGCTTATTTACCCCAGATGAAGCTATATTAAGCACCATTACTTCAAAAGAATTGTAACTAAAGTCAGATCTTTGGGCAGCTGTAAATGTATTTATATAAAGTGCAGCAAAACCTCTACCTTTGCCTTTTGGACGAGGCTCGTGCTTATAACAGTAATTTTGGGGGATTGACTCATTTCATATAATGTAATCATCCTGTTTTAGCCATGTTTCTGATAAGCAGAGCACATTTAGGTTTTGATCTGTGATCATATCATTACCAAAAAGTGCTTTTGTTGAGAGAGCTTTAATATTCAGCAAGTCAAGCTTTATTAATTGTTTGTCTCTTATGTACCTTTTTTATTTGTTCAACATTGATTCAATTGCCATATAATTGTTTACAGGTTGTTTTGTATTTACCAATCCCGAGGACAGACAGTCTCTATATTATATTATTTAGGTGATTCTATGTGTTGCAAATTGTGACATCTGTGGCATGTGACGGCTGGCAGACAGTTGGTTAAGCCAGTCTGTCTGCTTCCTGACCTGGGCCCCAGTTAGTTAAATATTAGTAGTATTAGTAAGACTATATGCCAAATTTCTAGATAAACGAGCAGCACCAGCCCTAGAGGGATGGAGACCATCTCTTTTTAACAGGTCAGGTCTACCCTAAAAAAGTTTCCAATTATCTATGTAACCTATATTATTCTGTGAACACAACTTAGACATCCAGCAATTTAGTGATGACAGTCCGCTATGTATTTCATCACCACGATAAGCAGGAAGGGGGCCAGAAAATATTACTGTGTCCGACATTGTACTAGCATGTTCACACTCCTCTTTAATTTTATCTATAGTAATCTCTGACTGATGGAGACGAACATCATTTGCGCAGACGTGTATAATAATCTTACGGAATTTACATTTAGCTTTAGCCAGCACGTTTAAATTTGCTTTAATGTCGGGTGCTCTGGCTCCTGGTTTTTGACTATGGTGGCTGGTGCCTCTATTTTCACGTTCCAATAGAATAGAATCTCAGATAACTAGGGCACTTTCAACAGGTGTGTCAGTGAGTGTGTCACTGAGTGGGGAGAACCTGTTTAAAACTGTAATCGGAACGACGGAAGAGCGGTGTTTTGTCCTGTGGCTATGCCATCTCAGTCAACAAGTTTCCCTGCTGCGGGGGATCTGCGACCGGAACCGAACAATGTATGGACCTAGTCGCATCCAAAGTCTGGTCTAAAGCCCTATCACTCTTACTATCCTCAAGTAAAGTCTGGATGCGTGTCTCTAATTCTGAAATCTTCTCTGTCAGCTTAACTATTTCCCTACATTTATCACATGTAAAACCCTCAGCGCTGACAGAGAAGGCTACAATAAACGTAGCAAACAGTGCATGTTACAATAACAGGAGAAGATGCCATGACTCACCGTATTTTACGAGTTATTCCTACTTACCGCAGTTGTTTGATAAACTCGGGCAGATGAAAAACGCAGGAGATAAAGACAATATAGACAGTAAACGCAGAAAACAGCTGACCGGCTAGCGTGGTGCTAACCGAACTGAGCCATCTGTAATGAATAACAATCAAAAGCTAGCGGTATCTAGTTAATTCGATATGATCTAAGCAATACACAAACAAGTTACGTTAATAACTTAGACACCAAAAGTAACGAGATAAGAAAATAGTGAGAAAAGAGAGTCAGAGCAAGGCTAAGCAGAGGCACAAACACAAACCACTTGCAGCAAGTCAGACAAGAACCGGAAACATAAACATCACCACAGCAACAGTCCTAAATGAAACAGCCTAACTCTACTTTGTAAAGTCTGCTGAGCTGTTAGGAGAGGTGGAGGTGTAGCTGCTCTTTAGAGATGTCTATGAATGTAAGCAAGTTCATTTGGTCAGTACTTGTCTTTTGAACTTTGTCTTTAGGCATTGTGCTGAAAGGTGCGCCACGCATTTTATTTATCATCATTTACAGGCCTCCTAAATACTCTCCTTCCTTTGTTAAAGAGTTTACAGAACTGTTGTCTGATTGCAGGGGATTTTAATATTCACATAGGTAATGCAGAAATCAATACTACAAAAGAACCATTTTAGAACTAAAACAGTTTTAAACACCTTTGACCTGATTCAGCATGTGCATGGACCCACACACAATCGTGGACACTCTAAATTTACTCAACAGTAGGGGTCTAAAAAAAAAGACTATTGTAATAGTCTCCTCACTGGCCTTCACAAGAAGACCATCAGACACAGATCATACAGAACGCTGCTGCCAGGATTCTGACTATACCAAAAAATCTGAGCATATCACACCAGTCCTCAAGTCCTTACACTGGCTTCCAGTTAAATTTAGGATTGATTTTAAAGTACTGTTACTCGTTTATAAATCATTCAATGGCCTAGGATCCTTAGGATCAAGTCAGTTAGAAATACAAAGGGTTCACACAAACAAGGGGAGTCTGCTTTTAGCTGTTTTGCCACCCACAGTTGGAACCAGCTTCCAGAGAAGATCAGATGTGCTAAAACATTAGCTGCATTTAAATCTAGGCTCAAAACTCATGTTTAACTGTGCATTTACTGAATGAGCATTGTGCTATGTGTAAACTGATTTTCTATTCTTAACTGTTTTAATTCATTTTAAACCATTTTTAAATAATTGAATTCCTTTCTTAAATTATTGCAATTATTGTTTTCTTTTTTTTATGTCTTATGTAAGTCTTATGTAAAGCACTTTAAATTACCATTGTGTATGAAATGTTTTATATAAATAAACTTGCCTTGCCTTGTTACTTAGAGAATTATCATTCTGTATGGCCGTGCAAAATACAATTCGAAGCTTAAATGTCATATAATAATATATATGATATATGATGTACACTATATTGCAAAAAGTATTCGCTCACCCATCCAAATAATTGAATTCAGGTGTTCCAATTACTTCTATGGCCATAGGTGTATAAAATGAAACACCTAGACATGCAGACTGCTTCTACAAACATTTGTGAAAGAATGGGCCGCTCTCAGGAGCTCAGTGAATTCCAGCGTGGTACTGTGATAGGATGCCACCTGTGCAACAAGTCCAGTTGTGAAATTTCCTTGCTACTAAATATTCGACAGTCAACTGTCAGTGGTATTATAACAAAGTAGAAGTGATTGGAAATGACAGAAACTCAGCCACGAAGTGGTAGGCCATAGTGCGCAAAGGTCGCCAACTTTCTGCTTCAATTAACTTTCTAAATCAATCGCTACAGACCTCCAAAGTTCATGTGGCCTTCAGATTAGCTCAAGAACAGTGTGTAGAGAGCTTCATGGAATGGGTTTTAATGGCCGAGCAGCTGCATCCAAGCCATACATCAAGTGCAATGCAAAGCGTCGTATGCAGTGGTGTAAAGCACGCCACCACTGGACTCTAGAGCAGTGGAGATGCGTTCTCTGGAGTGACGATTAACGCTTCACCATTTGGCAATCTGATGGACGAGTCTGGGTTTGGCAGTTTCCAGGAGAACGGTACTTGTTTGGTATTATGGTGTGAACAGTCCATGTTGTGGGTGGGTGGGGTCCTTAATGATGGAGGCAGCTCTCCTGTGGGTTCTGCACTGGTAGATTGTCTGCAGAGAGGGCAGTGGAATCCTGGTGATCCTCTAAGCAGTCTTCACTCTCTGTAGTTGTCTGCGATCCCTCGCAGTAGTGCTGCCATACCACACTGTGATGCAGTTGGTCAAGATGCTCTCCATGACGCAGCTGTAGAAGTTGCTAAGGATCTTGGGAGACATGCCAAACTTCCTCAGTCTCCTCAGGAAGTACAGCCGCTGTTGAGCCTTCTTGACCAGTTCAGAGGTGTTAAACGACCAAGTGAGGTCC
>JAZGTJ010014894.1:0-13780 GCA_036877575.1 Botia almorhae
TGAGTGTTATAGAGATGCCGAATTTAGCCTTTTTTTAGCTTCAAAAAAGCGTTTTTTAATTTCTTTCTGTGCAATGTTTTGAAAGAATAATCCTGATATGGAGTATTATGATAATGCAAAGCGCAACAATATTAATATTAATATGTCAACGATAATAATTAGCATGCGTTATGCATAACGCAACATATTCTATAGAGTAACTGGAATATCATCATGCATACATTTACTTCATTATTGATAAAAATACGGTACAGAACACAGTACGGTAACTTGTGGTAAGTGAAAAGAGGCGATTCTTTTTCTGCAAATGTTGATGATAAACTTTAGCGTGTTAAACAAAATGTTACACAATCTTCTAGCGGTTTTGTTTTCTTTCTGAACACAACACCAACAATTTCATAATTTCAAACATGAACCCATATTTACAATTACTGATTACTGTGAAACATGATCCAATATCAAGTTCCCCTGTTTTATGTCATAAACACAACACCTTGTGTTGTGTGTACACTGCACATATTGCAAAATACATAATACATAAAAGTATAAATATTTAGGCCAAATGCAAGATCAGAAAACTGCCACTACATTTATAGATTCATCAGTGAATAAAGTTCTAAAGATCCATGAACGCATGTGATTAATTGAATAATAACATTCTTCTTACCCGTGAACTGTTACTTATCATATTCACGCGTGTTAAAAGCACGCAGCTGTTTTACATGGATGTTATCTAACATCACTGAACTTTTCTGGCTGTAGAAACGCCAGATCAAACAGTTCTGGATTCTCCTCATCAGCTTTCCTCTTCATGAAACTCTCACTCATTTTTCAACCCCATCTCCATACAGAACACAGCACTGATGTTTTATTACCAGGCTGGGTTTTCCAAGGACCTTTCTATGGAAATTGGCATTCAACATTGGCTTTAAATCAGGCGTGTTTTTCTTGTTGGCCACGTCTGAATGCGAAACCAATTAAATAACGCAGTTAATAAAAAGATCGGCATCCTAACTTTAAATGAAGCATTTGATTTCATTTTAATTTAGTAAGGGAGATAAACGCATACGTGACTGCGTGACAACAGTCTCAGAGTAAAAAGCAGCTTGTAAAAAACTGTACAAATTGTACAAATCCAAATGTATTGAGAAATAAAGCCATCAGGTACAGTACACGCTGCATATGTATCTGAAGGCCAAACCATTCTGGGTGTTGAGAAACGTATGTGCTTGTATTCAATAGAGGAACCATGGAGGAGAAAGGCAGAGATACGTTTGATGCAGAAAAAGCTGCTGTAAATCTGCCTGGAAAGTGTTTAGCTGTTTCTTTACCGTGAGGATGTTTAAAACGGTGTACGGTTTGGTACGGTAAATTACTGCATCTCTTTCCTTGCGGTAGTTCATCTTATGCACTTCCCATAAGCACTCAGATGGTGTCAGGTCTACAAGCCCATTTTTAGATTAACATCTAAATATAAAGCACACACAGCTAAAAAAAAACAAAATAATTCACCTTTCAAGCAGAACAACGGCTGTCTACTTTTTCAGCAACCTTAATTCTAGATAATTTGGAGATATTTTGATGCAGGTTACTTGTACTTTTCATTACGTATACAGTCAAATGAAGTCAGACTGGCATTTCCTGAGAAATCAGACCCGACAGCTTAAATTATGTTTTTGTTATTGTATGTTTTTATTATTGTAAGTAACTGTACGTTCAAATTATGAACTTACAGTTGTGAATGTCAGTAAGAAGACACTGATCTGTCATGGATTACTTTGTTATCTGATCTTTGAAAAAGGGACGATTGCAGCTTTATTAGTGAACAGAATTCCCAAATTTAGGAATTGAACATTTTTAAATGAATCTGAAATCACACTGACTTCAACGTAAACACATATTTCCTATAGAAACATACAGTACAGTACAGTACAGTATGTCATCGGAATAACCTTCAGGCTGATGCCTGGAATGTTGATTTATAATTTATAAGAATTCCTGGGCATTGTGAGAGAGTCGATTTCCAGCCAAACCACTTCTCATTATTAAGAAAGGGAAGTCAGATGTAACACTGATTTTGTGGGCAAGCACAAACAAACACATATTGAACAACTGCTGTCTGTGGTTCAGAAATATAATTATGTTTGCTGTGGGAGCGATTATGGTGTAAATAAAGTACAACAAGGTGTGAGAGATATTCATTTCCGTTGAACACACAATCAGAATTATATTGCCAAAATTAAGCACACGAGAGTCCTAGAGTTCATTCGAGCCAATAAGTAACTACCTCACAACCACCCAGAATTTCCTAGCAATGCCCTAGCAACCATCCAAACCCCTTAGCAACTGCATAGCAACACCTTGATGAGAACACAGAGAACACTCTAGAATTGTGGTGTGGTATCAAACGAACAAACAGAAATGTTTTTTGAATAACATTGTCACTTTAAAATCCTTAATCTGTGTGTCATGATGTAGCGGTCACAGGCTGTTAGGAAGTGAAAAGGAAATGTAAGCGAACAAGGATTACTGGATTAGTGAAGTTCTGGATCAATAATCGTTAATGAAATTCGTTCGTATGTTCTGCTTCATACGGACCGGAGGTGAGGTTATACACACACGATCTACGGGATAACACAAGACCAGATGTAAAACAGACTTAAACACGTTAGATCTGTCACTCGTGTGTCTCTGTGTTTCTAATCTCCCCAGTCTACTCAATTAAATACTAATTACCAACATTGTAATAAAGGATCTAAACAAACCGTTGCCATGGTTTTAGTTGCGTTTTGATATCTAATTAAATGAAAAAAAAACAATTATCCAATTTACAAAAACAGTTTGTAAGGCTATAATTATCAATTTCTCAACACAACAATGAAAATAAATCACTCGCCTATGACGAAGTGTCTCGTTCAGGATAATTGTCTGAGTTTATTTGCAGCATTTCTAAAAGTTTTCACGTTGCTGGGAAAAGAACCTTCAAACGGCGTCTAATTTAAGCGCAAAACAAATTGTTGTTGGTTTTCATCCATTAACAGTAATCCTCCGTCGCCGCGGCTGCTGTAGACTAACATAAAGCTACTGCTTTCAAACTGCTTCTCAGAACTGAGAACTAAAACAAACACTTGAAGCGAGCACCAATACACGTATAATAAAAGAACTGTACAACAGCAATGACATTGGTTTCAAAAAGACATGCTGTTACCATAGCGCCATGTCCAAAATACCTGATCCAAACTTAAAAACCTTTTGTTTGTTACCTAATATCGTATACCTAATATATATGCTATTTATGCGAGTGCCTTTCCCTAGATACTTTTACCTGTTTAATAATGTATTTTCACTATTGCTAACAGAATTTATTCTCGCAGTAAAAGATACGATATATCATCTTCTCAGATGATAAAGTAGATGATGAAAACAGCCTCATAAACAGGGCGTGTTGATATTTTTCGTGCAAAAGAAGTCTTCACCATCTAATTAGTCATCTCCTCTATAGTATTTGCTAATGTGTTGATTACTCCTGTGATGACACTAAATTACCCAAATAATCAAACAAACACTAACAAGTACATTTATTTTGGTTCTCAGCGTGGGGACTGTCGCATTTTGTGTTTATTTGTGTCTTTTGTATCATCTCCGTAGCTACCAACAGTGTGTGACTATATTTACTGGCTGCACCTGAACAGTGACATGAACATGAGGTTCATGCACTTCACTGGAATAATGTGTATGTGCTCTCATGTTCCCTAACTGACTGCGAGACAGTTTTTCCCTGCAGTTCAACACCACATAAACACCGAAACGAATGTCTCTCTCAATACTGGGGCTGATGCTATAGACATAGAAACTGACAGCATGATTAACACAGTAATGATGGTTAATCTACTGTTGAGCTTTCTAACTATTAGGTGCCATACCGACTGATTTACACGACTCTTCTGATGTGGTGACCACACAGCGCACACCACATTCACTAAAGAGTAGCCTAGCTCATATCTCACTGTATTCTTGTCTATTATTAAACATGTTTTGTGTAATTCCAGGCCACGAGAGCACACGAGTGTACTCCGACGAAATTGCTGCAGGCCCAAAGAGGATGTTTCCAGCACAATAGTAAACACAAATCATTTTCTCAAGAGAACGTTTCCTTAGACACCCATTTTTTTCCGACATCCACTTTAGCGAAGCACAACAAACGCTTCTCCTCACGTCGAGCGCTTTTGTTCTGCCAGTGAAAGGGGCGTGAGAGCGAGAGATTAATCAGGAAGTGGATTTCGCTCCGAGACGCCAATGTGTCTTTGTTTCTGAATACAGCTCGCGGTCCATTACGATATAATCTATAGACACCAGATGAGATTTCCATTATCGAAACATAATTCCAGTCAGGGACTTTGGGATGGTTGGAATTTACATTGCATACGTCCCAGAGTTGGGCAAAATTCAGCATTTATAAATTAGCTTCCTGAAAATTCAGAGCTGGATTTTGACATGATTTGACCACGCCCCACAGAATACTTGGAATAGTTGGAATTTGCATTGAAAAGATAGCAAGAGAATTAATGTATTGACATGCAACAGTCAACATTCAAAAGATACGTTTCATTTTTCCAACATTTTGTGACCAAACAGCCAAATCTTGCACGCCTGTATTTTGTCTTCAGCTAACAGGGAACATTCTCAGAACGTTGGCTAACGTTTCTCTAAAAGTTCTCCCGAAGTTATAAGAAGTGTTCTTGCAGTAACGTTAGCAGAACATTTTTAATGTTATATATCATATTTCAGAAATGTTATTTTTAAGTAGGCAGTGCAATGTTTAAATAACATTATTAAAACCTTTAAATTCTGTCATGTGTTTAAAAGAAATCAATAAATGTTAGTACAACATCTAAAAAACTGTAACTAAAACGTTCAAACTAACATTTTTAATGTTTCTGTTACCTAATGGAAATGTTAGGGAAACGTTCTTACAACCACCCCATTGTTAGCTTGGTCATTTGTTTCCATTTCGAAGGCTTTGAGGTAAATTAGAGCATTCTGGGAAATGGTCCAAAAAATACCCCAAAAAATGTTAATTAAGTAAAGATAATGATTTATAAAGAAACTAAACACAATTCATGCATTAATGATCATCTGATGTTTCTGGAAAAAAATTTACATCTTGTGTAATTCCGAGTGCAATTCAGTGTAACTTCAGAGGGCCGTTTTTATTTAATTCTGAATGATGCACAACCCTGCATATCTCCAGGTTGGCCAGTATGATGGCGTGAGTGAGACTGTGGGGGATGTTGACTGGATGTTGAACTGTCACCAGTCCAAAAATTATACCTGCAAGTGCGTGACATGTACAAAATTGAGACAATCCGAGCAAAAGTCTCAGGGCTAATTTGACAGTAAGTGAGTTAAAGTGCCTGGCAATATTCAGCAAAGATTTCATAACACAGACCCTGACGAAAAACAGTACCTCAAATTCTACCAAAACAAAAAAAAAACAGTTTGAATTCTTACTTCAAACTATCACAAGAATCAGCCAAGCAGGAGCAAGAACTTCATAAATAGGTCACTTTATTTTTCACAAAAAAGCGCGTCTACCCTCGTTGTGATTTCGTAATTGGCCGCGAAAATGAGCATTTCTCTACATGACATTTTTGACAATTATTAACCAACGGTGACCCACTCTGTGAGATTCTCTCTTTGGCACACAAGCGCCAAGGAAACCTGGGAAGCTAACAAACTATTACATGATTTTCAAAAAGTGTACAACTAATTATCACACCTTTTACCGCATGACATCATTAGGTAAGAACACATCCATCGGAAGAAGTGCGTTTATTTAAGACGACGGTGGAGGGTCTAGACTGGAAGGTTTTCAAAAGCCATCTCACTGCTGTCAACCAGCAATTCTCTCTGCATCGTCTATTCAGTGTAATATGTACTAATTACGAGTCATTTATGAGTTAAATAGACTGGATTAGTGCAAGCCCAGACCTTGGGTAATGTACAATAAAGCTGTATGCACTTATTGCGATATATATTACAGCTAAGTCTATGTTTACATTACTGTATTTTAGCTAGGAGTGGTCATGTGATCTTAATGGAGCGCTACAGCGGCCAATAAAAATTAAACCACCATACACCATCCGCATGAGAACAGTAACAACCACACTTAAAGGGGTACTTTACCCAAAAATGACTTCAAAATGTCATTTCAAGCCTGTTTGACTTTTTACTTCTGGGGAACATAAAAGATATTCTGAAGCATGTTGGTAACCAAACAACAGTGGCACCCATTGACTTCCACTGTACGGACACAAAACCAGAGATGTTTCTAAAAAAACAACTTTGTGTTCCGCAGGGGAAAAATAGGCGTGTAATGGCATAAAGGTACATAAATTAAGGAAAAAAACTTTAATTTTTTTAGTGAACCGTCCCTTTAAGATAAAAACAGGTGTAGCGGTTCTACTGGGTTCAACAAGTTCATGCAGTGACATTTTGCAGAGCGCTCAGCATTTGTGCTGTTCTTTAAAAATTCTGTTTATAAAGAATGAGGCCAGATTTCAATTAACCCAGAGATATTATAGTCTATACTTACGAGGAACAAACATTAAAGTGGAATGTGAATATAAATTCATAAACCTTAAGTGCCTTAGGTCTTATATAAACACTGGCAATTAGCTCTTAGAAATGTCAGACCTTCAAATAAAATATACAGTCTTGTGTGCGCAATGAGGAAAATATATTGAGAAACTTTCCCTGTATTCACCTGTTGAAAGCTAATAAATGACATACAAATGCATGTGTAGTACTTCACTGTATTATCAACGAGATCTTTCCGTGAATTTTTAAGGTAGGCGACTTCAGAGAAGCTAGCAATAACAAGCTAGCTTTGAAAGCATAAGATCCCGCCCTCCCTTCAGATCAGACCGAATGCAATGATTGGACGAACATTTTATGATCCTGCACCTTACACAGAAGATATGTAAATATATTTAGAGCACTTCGTGATTGCTATCAGGATGTAAAGAGACTTTCAACCAGCGTAACAAAAAATATTTCTAGAAAAAATCTCCTACTGTGTACTGGTTATATGGAGAGACAGCTGAAGGACACGAGTATTAGTTATTAGAAATTATAAGAATCAAAATTGCCCTTTGGCTGAGACAGATAACTGTCTCTGGCATTTTGCTCACTCATGAGAAATCGAATCATATTTACATACATCATAATAATGTGCGCTTAAAATAATTTTTATGTTACTATATGTGTATGTTTTTATGTTATGTGATTGCTTCTGTACAGAAAAGTCATATAGTAAGTCAGTTAAACTGAAACAAAGAATTCATTTTTTATATAGAAACAAATTACAGTCACGTTATAGGCAATTATATTAAAATTAATCTGTCATCATAATAAGTGAGAATTATTTTAAGTAGCAAGCTCCACTGAATTAGTGCAAGTCATTAATTAATTAATGTTCAAATTAAGTATGCATTTATGATTATGATTCGCAGAGGAGGGATTTTTTTAGCAAATAATGACTGTTGTTGTCAATAAATTAATTTTGGCTTTACGATTTTCAGGACAGCGTTTGAATCAGTCGACTACTTTTATGTTGCCGATTTTCTTGTTTTTTGGAGTTTGACCGTCGCATTAACGATCCACATTATTTTGAGAAAACAGCTCAATTTCTTACCCTTGTTGCACTTCAGGCGAGAAAACCAGCGAAACTTCATCAATTAAACATGCTTCATTATATCAACAAACACGGCTGGCAGACTGTGTGGTTCTGTATGAGAAATGTCAAATTGACTCTCCGAAAACTCAATCGTGCCAGACAGAATCCCTTCTGTGGGTACCACGGAGACCCTTGGCGCGTGAGCTGGACAAGAATCTAGCTTTCACAGGTGCTTAAAGAATCATGAGATATGAGAGCATTGTCTTGTTCTCATGATGTCTGACTTAAAGAGCTGGCCGGTTTCTTTCCTGTTTACTTCAGAACAAACACAATCCCTGCAGGAGGCAGGAATTATGTCTTAAAGCATTCCATATCCCAGCTAACCGGGAATGTTCTCTTAACATTGTCTAACACTCTGAAAAGTTATTTCAAAAACATACTTGCTGTAACATTAGCAGAACTTTCATTAACATTATACATCAAATCAATAACACTGTTTTAAAACAAACGTTTAAAAAATATTACAGAATTTAAAAGTTTGAATAACTTTCTGAAACCAATAACGTTACAACAATGCCTAAAAAACTGGACGTTCTGAACGTTCCTAGAACCTTCAGAATAACATTTTTGTTACCTAATGGAAATGTTAGGGAAACGTTCTTAGAACCTAAACTTATTAGCTGGGATGACAGGATGTCTGAATTCTGGTTCTAGCATGTATGAATCTTACAGGCATCAGATCTGATCAAACGTTTACATAATTCACTAAATTAGATCTTATTATCTTTTAGAGTTTTTTCTCTTTAAAAAAACAGAAAACATTTACCCTTATATTAGACTACACAATACAATCCCTCTTGACCTTAATTTAGTTCCTGTGGAAACATACATATAATGGTATATAATTTAAAACAGTGTGTATATAATTTAAAACAGTGTGTATATAAGCGAGATAAAAGCGAGGTGAATTATAATTATAGAATTCATCTCTCTGAAGGTGAATCAGCGCTACAGCGGTTTCTCGGTTTGTTTTCATTGGAGGTTAGATTAATAACTCTAATTAGCGAGGGGAAAACGGCTAATTAGACGAGACGCGTCAAATATGTCAAGTGAGCAATTGATCACGCGAACGTGTAGGTCGTTACCCGAAAAAATCTGAATTATTATTTGACAGACCACTCGAAATCTATATGCTTTCTGGGAGAGACACTCCGGGTCTCATTTGTCATTTCAAAACGTTCATTAGGTCCTAACTGTATTTGCATACACATGGATACAGATCTAAATAAAACATGTATTCTGGACTTGGTGATTGATGTATTGGAAAAGTTTGAGAACAAATCTTGTTCAACATCATTCCGGCTCAACTCATTTTATTAGCTGCCGACCTGCCCAGTTTTATACTACAGTTCTCCTTTGATAAAAAACAAGCCTACGGTTTATCAGTAAAGCTTCAGGTCAAATATACAAGCTCCTTTTTTTATTTACCCACACATAAACGTCAAAAACAGCAGCAGAAGTACAGTGACGCATTAGTAATTTTACCGTATATGCCCCTTATATTTTATGTTAGTCACCGGGCAGGAGATCTTTCGTGCGCATGGTGGGCGGTTTTGTACGGAAACATTTTTTGTTACGCTGGCTGAAAGTCTCTTCACATCCTGATCGCACTCACTAAGCAGTCTTATATTTATAAAAAACATTTATCTATGCAAATGTTTACCTTCTGTGGAAGGCGCATGACCATAAAATGATCATCCAATTGTTGCATTCGGCCCAAATCCTACTTGCCCGTTCATCTATTGAAGGGGGCGTGGCTTTGAAGGGAGGGCGGGATCTTATGCTTTTAAAGCTAGCTTACTCATTCTAGCCTTTGCAAAATGGTCTGCTGTACCTTTAAATAAATCCTGTCATATTTACTCACCTCCAGCTCGTTGAGTGAATATTAAATTAATTTTCTCTGTTACTCACACAATGATGTTGTGCCAGCTTGTGTTTCACTACAAAAAAACATCAGCATACGGGTTTGGAACAACATGAAAGCACGCAGATAATGACAGAATTTACCCATTTTAACTAATTCCTTTAATCTCCCCCAAAAATGACTGTTTTTATCATTTCAAATCCAGTACATTACATGAATATGATCTTTGAACCACCCGAAAGACAAGCCAAGGTGCCTAAGAAATGATTTTTTGACTCACACATAACACATTATGTCTTTATATTTACCACCTTCGTTAGGAGGATAGGTTACTGTAACTAGCAGGGTAGAAGCGACAAATCCAGGCCTCCTACCCCCTGACTTCTGCCACCTTAGCTTTGTTAACAGCCTCTGTTTGTACACGTTTTATTGATCAGCTGTACACCCGGCGACGCTGGTAAGCAATGTCTGGAACAAGTCAAATTGGCTCCCATGCTTTGAACTTCTGGTCACACTTTCTGTACACTGTCATGGAGTCTCACAAGCACTTCAGGGCTTTCTAGAACCCTGGCTGGTGGTACAACAGCTACAAATAATCTGTCTAAATCCCACAGAGTCGATGTGCGCTCACAGTGAAAAAGCAGAAGTACGAAATGCTTTGCGAATGAAATAAGCTTTCGATTAAAAGGAGAATATTGTTTTGTCACAAATTGTCTTAAAATGCATTGAACGGCATTCGGTTGCCTTGAAACTCCTCTTTGAAAGTGGTTTTGTACACCGCAATAGAGCGACTGAAAAGCAATTACAACCTTTGGCATCATTATTATTGGTACAAACACCTTTCTAATTAAATAGAAGTAGCCTTTAAATCACTCCCAAGGCACTTTAATGAATTTCATATTAATACTGTAAAATCTCACGAAAGCACACGCAACAGTCATATTTTACCTCCAAATCAAAGGAAAGTACACTTTACATTTAAAAATAAGACAACTACACCCAATTTACTTGCAAGACTTTCTTTACATTATTTTCATGCCAACCAACCCGCCCCCCCAAATTATCAGTACTGTAAAAAAATACAGTAAGTGATTTTCTTTGTGAAAAAATACAAGTACTACACATATTACACATAGTTACAATTGGTTTTTCATACCAATTGTACGATTACAAGTAATTCATATGACATTTTGATGTAAGATGAAACTGGGGCGAGGGAGGGTGCCTAATGGTCATGAAATGAATATCACAGTGTATGAAATTTCTTCATCTTTCATTTGATTTGGGAATATAATATGACCACTGGTGTTCTTCATGGTTTTATAGGAGTCACCGACCACGTCTTGTAGTTGCCACTTAAAAACCATCTTACGTTTTACTAAATATTACTAGAGCAACATCAGCCGTTTAAAAATGGAAAATAGGTCTGCTTGCATCAAAACCATATAAAGATAATGGCAGCCAGAAGGGTTTGGAGTACAGACTAAATAATATGAGTTTTATACTCACTGCAGACTGACTATTCATGCCATCGTAAAGAATTTTTAGCACTATCTTCCTGGTTTTAGTAAGCACTATTCTCAAGCTCTAAAAGTGCCATGCTGGGGCCTCTCGTCCATTAGCATAACTAGCAATTTTATTTATGAGAAGATGACGAATCAATTTATCTCCACGTGAAAACACAGCGTAGATACTAAAACATTACCAGTGATAAAATTATCCCTTGGCAGAGGAGTTTTGCCTAATGAATAGGCTGATGTCACAGAGAAAATAATACGTACCATAATTTGCTTCAAGCAATTCTCGAACCCAGGACTGTGCCGTCTTTAAATTACAGGTATGCGCTGTGAGGTTAGAGTGCGTCCCATCATTCGAAGACAAAAACCTAAGTAAAATTAAAAGCTACGCAGAAGACGCTGGCACAGCCTCGCACATCTGCTGTAGTCTTTCTCCTACGGCAAACTCAATTTGCCCGTATGCAAATGACTCAGATTATGCAAATGATTCTAAATATGACAGCTATTCAGCGAGGAGACAATTAAAGTAGCATCGCTCCGTGGAATAAAGCTCAATGCAACCGGAGCCAAAACACAGTGGGGTAATATTTTACAGCGCGTGGGCCCTCCTGTATTTAATGCTCGGCTCTCTGTAGGAGAGTAGATGCATGTTATTTTATGCAATTTTTCTTAAACAAAAGGCTAAATAAGACATGAGGAAGAAAACACCAGGAAGGTCAAGCAATGGCATTAAAACGAAGGGGAAAATTTAAACGTGTGCGTCGCAGAGAATACACGAAGACGTTTTTTGAACGTGTGCACAAAATCCTACACGCATCTCGGATAGTTTAAAAAGTTTTCTCATGAATATTCGTTTAACTAAAACCATCAGGTTGTTTAGGCATAATGTTATTTTATCAACAAGCACAAGGAGAAAAGTAATTCTTGTAATCAAAAATAATAACCTTCTCTTTCTCGTGAAATGAAAGAGTGAACCAGAGGGAACATTTTTCTTCTGGTAATTAGCTTCTGCTGGGGTTACCGCGGTAACAAGAGGATGGAAACTGTGTAACGTAGCTGAAACTAGCTATAAAACCACACTTATACTCCAAAATTACCATTTATATGGGTTAACTGTCAAAATGCTGGGTAGCTAAACATGGCTTCCTGCCTAATGGATTTCATTATGTGAAAAGCCGTTTTCTTCGTTAAAAGCTAATGCGTGTTATTAAACAAAGTCTAGCAGGAAAGTTTTGTACTTTTGTGTTTATAGCCTCACAAAAAACAAATAATTCTTCCATCCTATTTGGACATACATGCCTTAAATATCCACCCTGAATAACCAGCCAACCAATCATTTTCATGTCGACTCCTCTAAGTTAAGTAAACCAATCACAAACAATTATCGTCCCAGTATTTGTAAACAACAACAAAAATCATGTTTACAGAAACCTATGGACAATACAAGTCTATGGAGCCATTCATTGCATTGCAACACACAGTTGCGAGAGTATAGCGTCAAAACCTACACGTTACACGCGTTACTGATGTGCTTTAACCGCTACTAACCTGTTTGTGAGACGTCACATCCAGTCTGTCAAACTACCATGACCAACTAAACCGATACAACCAGCTAACTTTCACACGACACGTGTAAAGACGCCAAAACGGGCCTATTTACAACCTTCACCTTGAGATAACTTGAGATGCGTAATTAGAAGTTCATCCGCCGGGAAAAGTAGTCCCACGGTTTAAAGTACGATGTAGACGACCTTACAGATCAGACAACAAACATTTTCGTACGCGATCGTTTAAATAAGGCTTTTAACAAAATATGAGGTTTAAAAACCACCTGGAACGACTTTCGCCACAGACTCCCATTTGTTTGCGCTTCACAATTGAGATGCGAGTTGACATGACTTCACATGAAGTTGTAGTCGCACAACTTTTTAAGGACACGCTTTATGAACCAGACTTAATACTTAACACTCAATGACACCTATTACGTCAATGCACAGTGTGTTCATAAATAAAAGCTGCGGAAATGAACGCACAGTTAATGAATACAGTGACTGTACGCGAACGCGCGTGAAGACAGGTCACTGGAGAGGAAATCGATCGCCGTGCACGCGCTCCGACAGATTAAAAGGGTCTCTTTACAAACATCTCACTCGGGTGATGACAGAGGGTCTCTCTCTGAAACCAGCTGTCTGTGCATGAGACCGAAATAGCTCGAGATACGCCGGTGCACACCGGATGGTAGTGACGCTCACTGTTCTCCGTGTCTCCGTGGGAATGACAGGAAAAGAACGGAAGTGACAGCACGGACCACACCGGCACTCAGCAGCCATCCGTGGATCTGACGTGCGTGGAGGGATCACAGGAGCAACAAGACCGAGAAAACAACACGCAACGAGATATCATTGTTCAGCCACATGTAGCCTATTTCCCAGCTAGCAATTTGAGGTTGTACGAACATTTATAAAACGTTCCACTAACCACTTGGGAACAATGTTTTTGATATGCATATGTGATATATATAACGTTTAAGGAATTTTTACAGACCTTACTGCAAGAACGTTTTCGATAAGTGAGAGAACCTTAAGAGAACGATAGACAACGTTCTAAAAACGTTTCTTGTTAGCTGCATTATAGCCATAACTCAATGATGTATTTAGATAA
>JAZGTJ010014895.1:0-13780 GCA_036877575.1 Botia almorhae
GCTCGTTGGTAATAACTGCACTCGCAAGTAAATCTCAAGTTATTTTGCGTGATAGTTCACTATATTCTAAATAAGCTACAAACAAAAAATATATCTTCTTTTTATCTTCTCCAGGGCTCCAAAACACCCTCGGACCCCAGAGGGTTAAAGCAAAATATCTATCATTCCTAGTGGTTGACTGTGGTATAGGTGATGAGAGCCTGAATCAAATGCCTTCAGTTTTGTAATGAAATAGAACAAGTATAAACATTAAACATAATGTTAAGACAAAATTAGATTTTTATTTGATTTTCTTCTTGGGGGTCCGGCCCCCAAGGAGACTGTCTGGTAAAACTCTGGCCCTCTGACAAATATAGTTGATGACCCCTGGACTATGGGCTTAGCATCAGAACCATCTAGAAGTGCCACTAAGCACGTTTGCATGAATGACTCAAAAGCGGATGAATTGGATTGCGAGTTCGGGTTTTCCCGGCAGAGAAGTAAGCACTACCCCTTTAGGCGTACCACCTTTCTGCTGCCAGGCTTTACAGTCTGAAATTAAATGGACAGGGTCAAGGCAATAAAAACAGACTCTTTTTATCAGGCCGCTTTGACACTTCTTTCGTCTGATTAAAAGCTCGGGAAGAATTACTGATTTATTTTCCTATGGGCATAACAGGCAAATTCTTAGAAGCATGCACGGGAGTAAAAACAGTTTTATGCATGAGCACGAATTCATCTGCTAGGATTGCAGTGTCGCTTAATTTTGAAACTCTGTTCATTCAAGTGCACTACCATACTCTCTGGCAAACAATTTTTTAAATAATATCAATTTCCGCAACTCCTCTATAGTTGTAATTTTACAAGAAAGGCACCACTTCTCAAACAATGCCCCTTTTTCATGCGCAAACTCCACAAACGTTTGCTTGGCTGTCTTTGAACATGTCCTGAACTTTTGTTGGTACACCTCTGGGACTAATTCGTAGGCTCTCAACACAGCAAGTTTCACTGTATCATAATTTAGTGAGTCCCCAATTGGCAAAGACACACCATCCTCTTGAGCTTTACCAACAAGACTGCACTGCAACAACAATGCCCACATAGCTCTAGGCCATTTTAATTTAGCTGCTACCCTTTCAAATGCCACAAAGTATGAATCAACCTCAGTTTCACGGAAAGGAGGTACAAGTTTAATGTACTTACCCACGTCAAAGTCAGGTTGCCCAACATCAGTACCGCTGGAGGGAGGCCTGGTGCGTGGCGATGGAGTTGGTCTAACTCGTAGCATCTGGGCTTCCAGCTCTAATTTACACAGCTTTGTCTCGCGATCTGTCTGTAACTCTAGCTCTCGAAGTCGGAGAAGTTGCATTTTATACTCCTGTTTCTTTAACTCAAGATCTAATTCCTTTAAACAAACAGTTACCACCAATTTACTGTACAGTTAGCTTTTAATTACAGTTAGCTTTTTAATTAATTTCCTTTGTTCTTTGGGAACCGTAACATTAAAAAAATCTGTGATTAAAATCAAATCTTTTTTTCTGCATCTATCAAATTCTTCTAAGGTGGGCGACAATGTAAAAGTAATTCAATCAAATTACATTTTTCAGACTATGAACTTCCTCTCTCACCAAAAGTTCAAAATAGCCAAGCAAAGTATATGGGTAGCCACTATACGAATAAGTTGGGGTTAGAGAGAAAAAAAAGAAAAAAAAGTAGAAGGACAAGCCCCCAATTGTCACGTCCCAACCAGTGTGTCGGGCTGGAGTGCCGGACAAAGTGTAAAGAATATCCCTCTCTCCTGTCCCAGCTCACAATAACCACACAACAGAAAACTACAACAGAACCAAAACACAGGAAACAAAAACAACCAGCACAGGACAGCAAACACAAGGGCATTAAATAGGAAAGGAACTAAGGTAGGTAATGAGGGAAGGCAGGTGAAGGGAATTAACTGAAAACAGGATTAATGAGAAAACAAGAAGAACTCAGAGAGCACATGACCAATTGTAAACAACCAAAGGCCATGTGCTTCCGCCAACGACAAAGACTCAGAGCATAAGTCCAATGAATCCTGACTCTAAGAAACAAGAACCAAGACCAGGATTGAGTCATGATCTAGACATCATGCTCTGACATAAGACACAGGGCATGTGTCATGTGTGAATGATCATGGCAAGGGAACTAGGAAAAACTCAAGGCAAGAATCCAGGACCCTGAAAAGAGGGTTTAAAGCTCTAAATTACCTAACAAAGAAAAGATTCCCCAAAAGAAATACAATTACTTCCCTAGCTCCTTGTTATTTTAAACAAAAAGGTAATCCTCACAATAACACAAATAATAACTGAATGGGGCGATTGGTTCAAACAACTAAATAAAAGATTCACAAAAAACCTTGCTTCATAACAGAGATTAAAGTAGAATGTAGACTCGATTATATGATTTCTCACAAAATTCGCTAAATCATTTTTTATCTCAAATCGCACATGTTCACTGTCTGGGACAGAAAACAGAGGGAGAGTTCAGGGGAGCCCAACTGTTAATGTATTTAAAGTGTCGACGTTAAACTTTTCAAAGGCTTATAAAATGTATATATAATATATATATATATATATATATATATTTATTTGAGTGCATTTGTGAAATAGAGACCAAACGACTCAAAATTATCCACAAAGTAAACAAAGCGATGGACTCCATTGCGTTCAGCGAGAGCGTCGCTCTTCCTGTTTATCCCGAAACCGTCGCACCATAATGAAGTAGGCATTCTCGTAAGCGTGACGTAAGTGTGCTCTGGCACGAATGCTGAAACCCTATGTGAGTGCGGGGGAGTGGGAAGGGGGGACAAGCGTACTCGGGCCCGGTTCACGGCAACCGTGCCTAGTGTGAGTACACCCTAAATGTCTAAATTAAACAGGACTGGAACATATAGAAAATGCTGTTGATTAACAAACAATTTCAGGCTTTACCTTCAGCTATTGAGGTAAACTTTTGATTAATTATTGAGATATAGTGCTTTTCAGTTGATCTGACACAGTACCCCAGGTTTTGGCCAAATAAAAATATGTTCCTTCCTCCACCACCCTGTGTGCTTGTGACTTGACCTGTTAGATCAATATGTTGTTTAAAATGTCATAGCTCAGAACTGAGGCACACAGAGTCGCCCACCCCCACAAGATAGTAGCAGGTTATTGATATACATCTTCCTCCCACAATTCTTATCTGTATCTAAACACAGTGCAGATTCAGACTGATCAAAGGGCTTTCAGTCTTGAAGAGGCACAAATGAATGTCTTATAAGCTCAGTTTTTCAACTTTGCAAAAATTAGGAAGCTTGCAAACAGTTTGTTAGTTTTGTAAACTATTTTCCCCCTGGTCATCATTTGTGTTTCGTTTCTCTGTTCATACTTCAAATAGAAGATCAAATCCTGTCCTTTTAATTAATAACAGATGTGGGTGCCTGAGAAAGGTCAGAGGTGATTGCTGCCATAGCAACCCTGAGGTGTGATGTATGAGCTGGCTGGGGGTGGGCAGGAAAGAGCAGGGATCAAAGTGCAGAGGTCAGACTGCATATTTAAACAAAGAACCAAAGAGATGCCCCACCTCCTCGAAACCGCGTCTCCTTCTACCCAATCAATAAATCGTCCCTCAGTTCTAACGTCACCCAAAATTAAAATGGTCATCATTTAATCTCTGCTTTACTCCACAATGCAATGTGCTCTGCTTGACTTTCCATCTTCAGTGTATTAAATAAGCCAGTAGTAATATATTTAGGTGTATTTAGACGTTAAATATCTGTTTTTATTTCCAAGATGGTGGACCATGCTTACTGAATTAAACATGCAATGGTGTTAAGTCATGTGAAACCACTGTTTAAAACTGTTTATTGTGCACAGTTTATTGTTTCACATGCTTTTTAAACGTGAGGCAGTAATTTACCCAGTCAGCTAGTATTCCTTTCCAACATCATTTGTTCATAATTGGCTATTGATATCAAAAGCTTGGGTGTCCTCTAGTGGTCTGGTATGCAAATAACACCTTTGTTTCCCTGAACTTTTTATAGGTGCTTTAACTGTGGAGGGCCAAACCATCATGCCAAAGAATGCCAACTGCCACCTCAGCCAAAAAAGTGCCATTTTTGCCAAAGCATCTCCCACATGGTGGCCAACTGTCCAATCAAAGCACAGCAGTTGTCACCAGTTTCTCAGGGAAAATCAACAACCTCAACAACAGGAGAAGAGGAAGTCATGAGCCACACTTCCTTACCTCCCGAGAACTCTGACTAGATTGGGGTGCAGGGTTTGTGTCAGGGAAACACCAATCTCCAGTCACAGAGTTCCATTAGAATGCTGCTTTTGAAAATAACTCAGGTTTTTATGTTTGGAATAGCAGAAATGAATGTCACCTCACTTATTAAAATTGAAAAGTATAGTAAGAAAATTAGATAATTATCCTATATACTTCCCTGTTTTATTTTTCCTGTCAGCATCTTTGTAAATCTGTTATTTTAAAATCAGAAGACAGACAAGTAAAAGAAAATGCATATCTTGGCAGGTTTTGTGAGCATGTGTGCGCGTGTGTGTGCATGCAAGAGAGTTGAAGATTTTTATTGACATTGTATTATTTCTTTCCTTAGCAAAGTGTCTTAGATTTGTTTGAAACAATCAAAACACACATTACAATAAGCCTGGATTTTAGATTTGGTGAAATATATCTGTTTTTCATACACATTAACACATTGTCTTTTTTATTGACAATAGAATCCATTTTATCATGCATTATCAAACTAAATTTCCCATAGTTTATCAGTTTTTGTTTTCAGAGAGTATTTCTAATTTCTAAGTTCTTGTTTATTAAGCTGTACTTATCCTTGGGCCAAGTGAATGTTAAAAGATTGTGAATATAATCCCTCTGCATTTAGTGTCATGAGTCAGTAATTGCTGGTTATTTGACTAATCTGTCATTAGTTAGTAACCATGCTGTGTGATAGTAATAGAAGACTAGCTCTCATTTAAAAATCTGTAAAATTCTTGAAGAAATCTACCCTATTTTACTGACAGTTGGAGAGCATGTTTTTAGTTGGAATAGCATGTTTTTAAGATAATCTTCCGTCAAAAGAGAGACATTTCTTTATCATTCCTTTATATAAGAATTATATAAGGGTTCAGATAATGTGGCAAGTTTCTCACAACTTTTTCCATGTCTCAAGGGGATGTTGACTGACCAGACTTCTAGTATTGTAAATGCCTGGTGTAATCTATTGTCATCAGAAAATCACAGTTGTTTATTTTTAGCCACCTCAGACTAAATCTGCATTGTTCTGATGGAGTTTAGTTGCTCCCAGTCACAAATTCATTTTCATTTAAATATTTTTGTTTGTCATATGTAACGTGACGACAGTTTCTTAAAGTGTATCACTAATTTGCCATGCTATTATAAGTTTATGCTTGTTCATTGTCTGAACGGACAACTTAAGTTCCCAAATGTCTCCATTCTTGAGGAATCTAGTGTTTGCCAGACAAAGGTTTCTGTTTTGAGTCCTTAGACTTAAAACAACTTAGGAGTAAAGTTGTTCAAGTGGGATAACTTCCCAATATCAATATTTGTAGAAAAACAAATTTTGGCAGCATACATATCAAATCTTAAAAAATATAGTAAACATGATGGGAAAAGTAATTTAAAAATAGTAAAATACTATATGTTGATCAAAGGGTAAATGTTAATAAAGAAAACAGTTGGAGGAATGTATTAATATGACCAAATCACCTAAAATTAGTTTGTATTTCCATGGACATGATAAACATGACAGTGTATTATGTAATTGCATGCTGGTAGGTTTTAGAGTAGATTAGTCCCATATAGGATTGGGTGGATGGGTTGTTTTCAGTTTAAGGAATGTGAAAAAAAAAATTTCTTGTAAATTTTCTAGAAGCATGACATCTGAACCCTTTTGCAATATCCACTATCTCCTGAATTATCTTGCGTCATCATTGTATATTCCATTACCTTTTCCACTATTTTTGTCTTAATTGTATTTAAAGTGAGGACAAGATGACTTGTTTTGAATCTATACAAATCTACCTCATTTTGTGCTGAAATGGGCATTAGGGTCAGTGTAGGATCCTGCCATGTCGCCTCTAAATTTACAGAGCCATTTGTCCATTTAAATGTGTATGTGGAGTGTGTTGTTTAGCTTTTTTAAAGTTTAGTGTATTTAATTTTGGATGGTGGTGTGATTGTTTCCAATGGTACTGCACTAACAGAGTTTTGGGTTACATTTAGACCAACTTGCAGTGTTTTTTTCCACAGAAAAATGCAACAAGAATGTTTTTTATTAATGTACTCTGGTGCCTCAGGAATATGCATTTTTTTGCTTTGTATTAGTAACTGATGAAGAGGATAATCAATGTTGGTGACCTTGTTTTTAATTATAATATTATTATAATTATAATTAATAATATTATTATTCCTTGTCTATATTTAGTCTGATCTCACTCGCTGATGCTAAGGATAACAAACTGGTTGAACGCTGGATAGAAGCTGGTTGAACGCTGTGGTCAAGACTTATATTTTGTTTAATGAACACATTTTGTGTTCTAGTGACCAAAGAATGTAGCAGCATTGTAGTGTCTTCTGCAAAAGTTGGTTTCAACTCATTGTGACAAAATTATGCAAAGAATGTTGTGCCCAAAGATTTGTTTTACTGTTAATATTGACCATTGCTTACAGATAAGTTTTGTGGCATTTTTATTGCTTTCTGCTTGTCACAGTGTTTAAAAATATTCATGTTTTTTATTGGTTTATTTTGTAGGTCTGAGAATTTTTTTTAAATAAAAAAGCTCTTGAATTGTATCTGCCTTGTATCTTCTAGAACGCAGCCTATCCATTTAATCAGGTTTCTACAGAATTTTGAATCATTGACTCCTGACTTTGTTTAGCATCCAGTTAGTTTATTAGATCTAATTCAAAATGTATTTTTGTTGAGAGTTTAAGACTTTTGTATTCCATGAAAGTGATGTGTAAATAATTTACACAAACAAAATATAACAAACCAAATATTTAAAACCTATTAACCTTATCAACATAACTGTTTCACTCAAGTCACTTCATTATCTTGGAAACAAAGAAGGATTCACACTTTAGGCTTGGTATTCACTTTTGACTTAAGCCTTTAATTGAGTCATAAGCAAATGGTCACAATTCACAGGTAGAGTCAGATGCCTTAACAGGTGATTGATTATATGCTACTGTGTAATCCTGAATGCCTAATACAATGCTTTTCACTTTAGTATTTATTATTAAGGTAGGAGGGAATAAGAGAATTATTTAATCTTAAAATGATAAAGTATAATTGAGTATTAAAGTCCCTTATGGCATTTGTTGGTTAACATATGGCCCATCTTCAAACCTAGTAATTAATAATTACATGCCTGTTTTACTTTTATGCAGTTGGTGAATTGTCACAGAATGGCAGTTTTTCCTAAACTATAAACATAACCATACACATTTATGCATTTGGCAGATGCTTTTATCCAAAGCGACTTACAGTACATTCAAGTTTTGACACATTTTGTCAGCACGTGTGCTCCCCCAGGAATCAAACCCACAACCTTTGCGCTGTTAACGCAATGCTCTACCAACTGAGCAACAGCATTAACCATACTGACACATTTCAAACAATCAGCAGATTTAAGTCCTTTCATAAAGCAAAGCATATGTTGAGACCCTAGTGATTTGAATTGGAATAAAAACATACAGTATATTGTAGTCAAAGTTTTTTTTTATTCACCTTTGGCGCAGTAATAAAAATGAGAGATCTTATCATTATGTTTTGAGAACATTCTCCTGGCTGAATGAGAGAACTAGACACCTCGGCCTTGAGGAGCTGTGTGTGTGTGGACGTGTGTGTTACAGGATGGATCTGGACAAGCGTGAAAAAGCACGTAAAAGGCGATTCATATAGACTGTCATATATGACAATCTATGGAACATGGAAAAAGATACATCCTAAGAGTGCTGATATGGATACTTACTGATATGGCGAAGTTTTTGGGTTCTTAAGAGGTTGCTACAGACTATCTATATCCTGACCAATCAGACCAATATTTTCGTAAGTTATGACGTAGTTGACTCCAATTACTTTACTCTCGATTAGTTAGCATAAATACTACTGATTTTAATGTAACAGCAGGTTGGCCTTTGAACTCCTTGTGAGTGGTGAAGCTGACGTCTGCTGGCAAAACTACAATAGATTTTTCTTCATTACATTTTTTTCTAAATTGGCATCACCTCTGCTTCTCTGTCTTCATTCATCATAACTGGTCTATGGGGCTTAACTGTACATCCCCTACACTTCCATTTAAAAAGGTCAGAGGCATCAGAACATTGTAGAGACAAGTGGGTAGCCTCTTTTGACTCAGACTGGCAAGTAGTCTTTAATTATTACCATGGAAACTGTTCAGCCATACCCTAGCAGCCAACATGAATTAGCTATATCTAAACACCAGAACATAATAGACATAGGAGTTGGCTCTTTTGATTCAAACACACATCCGCCTATTGGTTTTCCCTTTTTACTGTCTAGCTACACCCTAGCAACCATTTACAGTATCCTAGTAACCATGTAATAAAATGAATAAGTCATATTTCAACATTGAACATTGTAGAGACATGTGGGTGGACTTATTTGTCCTGTCAGAGGCTGTCAGAGGGCTTAAGGTTTTGCTCTGGCAACATCCTGACCAGATCCTAACAACCATTTAGATCACCCTAGCTACTTCCTAACAATATGAAGTCCTTCCTAAGTCATGCTAGCATCATGCTAAATCATGCTAGCATCATGCCAAGTCATGTTAGCATCATGCTAAGTCATGCTAGCATTATTTTAGCATCATGTGCAATCATGTTGCAAGCACCACTCACATTTTCTTCAGAAAATCTAGTTACTATTACTGTTGTTCATTTGTAGGTCAGAAGTTGGTCACTATATGTCACAATACCAAATTTTGCAAAGTGCAAAAAAATGAAGTTTTATTAACTAAGTTCAGGAGGAGCATGGTCATTCTTTCGACTCCAGTAAATAAAATCTAAACTTCCTCGTAAAGCAAAGTGTTCCCGTAGCTCAGTTGGTAGAGCATTGCCCTGGCAGCGCAGGGTTTGTGGGTTCGTTTCCCAGGGGGCACATGCACTGACAGGCGTGTAACTTGATTGTCGCAAGTCGCTTGGTGAAAGGCATCTGCCAGATGCATAAATCAAAATTTTTTCTTACCTGGCTTTTGAATGGTCTCTTCACCCTGGCACCAACTTTACCAACTTTCTTCTGTCCGGTCTATAATACGGCTTTAATCCTGGTCTCGAATCTCTCCCCACTCTAAATTTTATCTGTAATAATCTCCAATTAGCTCTAACAGAGCCTAAAATAGTAGACAAGCTAATTTAAAAAGAACTGGAGTCAGGTTTCATGATCATAATTTTTAAACGCCTCCCATCAAACGTTTCCGCAAAAACCATATCTGCCTGGCTACTAAAAATATTTCGCGAAAAAACGCTTAATAATCGATCTTTCCACCCCTCATAACTCTCTATTTCCTAACATTAACAGTCTTATTCCTCTCAAAGAATACGTTCTGCATTATCATGATATCGACCAAGCGATAATGTTTTAACAACGTCGGCCACGCTGCATGGTTGGCTAAAGTTGACATAACAGCAGCTCTTAAATTCCTGAATTAATGCCACCAGTCCAAAGTTATGGCATTTGTTTGGCATCCGTTGGGGCAATAAATTCTACTTCGCCGTGCATTTAACCTTTGAATGCAAAAGTAACAAAATATTTGACACCCTATCAGAAGCCATATGCTAGATTTTGTCCAACAATTATGACATTCCTTACCTTCTCCATTTGCCCAACGATTTCCTAATAATTTCGCCTCACAACGCTGTCTCTGCCACTTACCTCCTCTCAGTCCTAAAAGTGTTCACTGAACTCGGGACCCCTTTTGCCCAAGACAAAACATCAGGTCCGGCCTCAACAATCGAATTCAATTTAGACTCCGTTAAATTTCAGGCCTTCTTACCAAAAGAGAAAACTGATAGAATTATCCTGGTCGCATCCGATCTTCTAGTTAACCAATCTTGTTCAAAACGCGAACTCCTCCATTCTCTGTGATTTAAATTTTGCCATGCGCGTAATTTCCCTGGGCCTCCCATTGGAAGACGAAATGTATATCCTACGAATGTAAAAACGAACTAAATTTACGGATTATGTTTCTAAACCAATGGAATGTGTTAACTTTATATTAACCTCTTATCCTCCTCTCTCAACATCCAACTCCAACATCCAAAAGTATTTTAGTGCATTGTGACAATGAAACGGTATTCTGCTTTAATAAAGGTCGTCGTAGTTCCACAGCATTTATGCATTTTCTTTTTTTTGGATTTCAACCCACGGTCAATTGTTATAATCACGGAGCACGTTCCGGGTTCCAAAAAATCAAATCGACTCTCTCGTTTTACTTCGTTTCAGAAATTCAGGCAGCTGGCTCCAGAAGCGGATTCATCCCCAACTCCTGTACCTCCTTACGCTCAACTCATCTTCCCCTTAATCACCCGTTAAACCACCTCCTCAACTCCTCCATTAACTCCATCCTTCAAGCTTTTCTCACGGGACACTTCAATTTTATTATTCAGCACGGAAAAACTTCAAGTCATTTCACCCTGTATAACCTACAATTTCCGGATTTCTCTCCTATCCATCACCTCTTTCATATCTTACAGTCACAGCGTTAAAAGCATCCAAGTCGGTTCCATTAAAGGCTACTTAAGCTGCCTACAATTTTTTCCTTAAATTAATTTTCGGCGAACCATCCCCAGCGTTTAACAATTCACAAACCTCCCTCCTCATTAAAGGCATTCAAAGAATCCACCCTTCTCGCCCCGAAACCAGACAGCCCATTACTTTCAACCTACTCACCAGCTGCATTTACACCCTGTTACGTCCCGGCAGATGTGCCTTCGCGTGTAGGTCTCTCTCTCGTTCTCCCTCCCTGTCATTTTCTTAGGTATAACCCCTTTTAACTGCTATTGGCTAAGGACATCTCGAGTGACGTGTGGCTTCTGCGGCCAATCCCATCTGCCGCCAACATTTTTAAAAGATGACTAGTGGAACGCCAAGGCAGAGGCACCTTGCGTTCCTGCTTTGTTGCTTTGTTTCTTAATCTGCCTCTCAATGTTTCTTTTGGTTTTGGGTATTTTGTTATGTTTCTTTGTTAAAGTTTAAGTTGTCATCTTGTTTATTTTCCTCATTCTTTGCTTTAGTATTTGTATTGATTTTGATGACAACCTTCGCGCATTTTCCCCCAAGAGTTTTGGACAGGTAAGATGTCACGTGACATACATCTTGTAACATCTAGCGATCTTTATGTATAGACACACTAGCCTAGAAGTGAGCGCCGTATTTGTATTTTAGAGTAGGTAAGTTAGGGCGTCTACAAACGCCGAAGACTTGCTTTGATTATTTTCTTTTCAGTTGTGTTAGTGGTTTATATTGAGTTAGTTTGATTTTGTTTTGTTATTTTCTTTTCTTTAGCGCCACTTACGTCCAATTCTCTCCTGTGGGGGTTTATTATCTTTTTTTGTTGTTATTTTACTGTGTAAATATTGTATATAAGTTACTCTTTATTCTTTTGTTGTTAAGTTTTTCCTCATCATTATTCATTATCATTATTATTTTCTGTTTTTTGTCCTTAATTTTGTAAAATAAATTATCCTTTGTGGCATTAATTTCGGTTTGCTTTTTGTCTTTTTACACCTGCACATCACAGATCTGGTCACAATTTAAATGTTACAACTTCTAACCCTAGATTGAGAGCAAGAGGTCGTAACACACCCTCCTTCTTGGCTACCACTACCGTTAACACCGCTCGCACTCTCAACGCAATGTTTTTATCTTGGCCTTTGGTTTTCTCCGGTGCTCCGAACTATCCATCATTTCTCGCTACAATCCGATTATCCATCCTACTATCGCCGACTTACAGGTTTTAGACAATGAAACAATTACTTTATTAAACAAAGTAAAACAGACCAAGCAAAGAAAGGCCATTTTATTTATACCTTTAACTTACCGTCTCTCATTCAACCGTATCTCTCTTTCTCTTAAATTATCTGCAGTGTAGACGTTCACTGGTCCAGTCTCCAAACGATCCACTTTTAGTCGACGATTTATCACCCTGTTACAAGGGTTCGGTTTTAAAAACACTCGAATTATTCCTCACTCAGTCCGGTTTTCCAGCAGACCAATTTTCTAGTCATTCGTTCCGTATATAGGCGCAGCAACCACAGCCACTCAAAAAGGTCTTTCACTATCAAAGGCAAGCTCCAGGCCGCTGGTCATCCGAAGCGTTCAAAACGCTAGACGTTCAACTAGATCCAGCCACTTCCACATCCGAAAAGCTCACCTAGCCCTAATTAACTGATTTCATTATAAGCATCACCTGTGCTTCTCCACTTTTTAACCTCCTTCCCGTTTTTGAAATTATTCTCTCTATTTTCGTCTCACAAACTACACCATTTTCGTTCGTTAAATAAAAAAAACGCACATTTTAGCTTTAGTTGTTTACTAAATTTTCGGAGTAAAAATCAACCAATTTCACCTCACTCTTAGCTGGTATCTACCTAAGTCAAGGACGGGGGGAGTATAAGTGTTTCAATAATTAAATGATACACTGGTATATTCATGACTGCAGGAATACAATACTGTAGTGTAGGCAATTTCAGAGACTGATAAAACAGTTCAAGGTGTTAAACAGACACAGCAAACACGTAAACTGTTTTAATGAATCAATAACCGCGTTTACATGGACACTTTTTGTTTCAAACGGTATGTAGTCTGACTGATAAATCCAAGCGCAGTGTTTACATTAACGCTGAATAAAGTAATCGGATTGATGTGCGCGTTTACATGACAAGCTTAGAATCGGATTTGATCTTTTGACATGCGCACAGTACACGAATACACGTTTCCTGTCGTTCACAGATACTACAGTGCCTTCTTTATTTCGTTACTACAGGTCCCGGGAAGGGACATTCTCGGTTCACTTATTTTGTAGTGGCCACGATATATTAATTCGCGGGAACGTCATATTATGTTGAGGCCACGACATATGAACTCGTGGCAACGTGATAATATGCAGTGGCCACTATATCAGTTTGTTGAGGGAACGACATCTATTTCTCGAGTTCTTATGTTTAGGGAACGACATTCTTTAATGTAACAGATAACCGCCAGCGCCTCAATAGTTCTTCCTGAAGGCGACGTTTATCAGTGCTGCATGGTCAGTCAGATTGTACGATAGCCTGTCCTAGGAACCTAAGTTGTTGCACACAGGTAGACAGTTTGGTGAATGCTCATCTCTGCGCGCTTGTATATGCTCTGTGTAATGCGTTTAATGCCTTGATGTAAGTACATTTACATGCCCTTACAAAAAAATCCTGCAGGAATCCTGTAGGATTTTGGTTCTATGTGCAGGGATCCTGCAGGAATCCTGTAGGACTGAATAAAAATCCTACAGGACAGGGTACATTCCTGCAGGAGTCCTGTAGGGTTGTTCCTGCATGACACATTCTATGTGCAGGGATTCTGCAGGAATCCTGTAGGACTGAATAAAAATCCTACATGACAGGGTATATTCCTGCAGGAGTCTTGTAGGGTTGTTCCTGTATGACTGATATGTCCTGCAGGAAAGTAACACTCCTGCAGGATTTTTTATGTACTTATAGGATTCCTGTAGGTATGTCCACTGATGTC
>JAZGTJ010014896.1:0-13777 GCA_036877575.1 Botia almorhae
TTAACTCTGATGCGCGCCAGCGAAACTGAGTTTACGGTTTTCAGCATTCGTATGCATATGAATAAAAGTCAATTTATCGAAAGGTGTGTGTGAACATGCCTTATGACAATGTGTTTCCATTGGCAATCAAGTAACAGTAAATTAAAGGGACAACGCATCAAAAATTGGGTGAGCTGTCCCTTTAAGGTGAATAAAAGGGGATTACCTCAGGAAATGAGTCTGAATCATGGTCCCATTTTAACAGCCGCAGATAGGCGTTATTGTGCACGATGAGAGAGAGCTGGGCAGAATTAGGTGCGCACGTCGCACCACCTTCCATCTCTCCACTAGCTACATAATTCGCTGTGTCCTGGAGCCATTTCTTTGTGAAATCCAAGGCATCTGTAAACATCAATATATACATTATACACATGCATCGATTTCTCAAGCCTATTTACGTAAAATTGTATGTATGGTTAATTAAAGCTGCAAACCAAAACATTTGTCTCTCTATCACCATCTCTGTTCGTATAATAAAACTTCAGGTTACTTTACAAACACTGATCTGTCATGTACTTCCTTTTTTGTTTATTTCTAACCAAAAAGTTATGGCTTGCAGCTTTATTTGATATTCCTTACTGGGCTGTTTTTCCAGAAACTCTTGGAATTTCTTGCGCTCGTATTCCGCGGACTGCTGTAAGAGGTGAGGTCGCAGGCTGCTGACAGCAAAGTTGGCCATGTCTATCTTCATCTTATCCAGCACGGTGAATATAGACCTGCAAAATGTGGACAAATAAACATCAAATATGAAGCAAGTTGCAATACAAGCTACATAAAGTCACGTGGCTAAGTGCCACAGTAGCTAACTGACTTAAAAAGTGGGACAATGTCTGTGATTGCGCGGAGTTGTTTGACGTCCGTGTCACGGCAGGGAGCGCAAAAGGTGGCCATCATGTCGATGATGAACTGGGCCACTTTATTGATGTTCAGCGCACCGTTCTCAGCCTCCTGCTGGATCAGTGAGAGGTCCAGAGCTTCTTCAATTTGACCCCTCAGTCGACTCTGTCCTGGCAAGAGAAAAGACAGCAGGGTCTGGTGTAGGAGGGGACAGAATTGTCCACATTAGTACAACAGGATGAATGGACAATCATACAAATGTGCTGTTTGCTTACTGCTACAAACCTGCGACATGCATAATTTGTCTCTTGCAAACATATTAAAGGGATAGTGCACTAAACCTTATAAGGCTTTGTGTAAGTGATCATACTAGGTTAATAAATAATGCTAGGTTAATAAAAAAATACTAGGTTAATAAATAATGCTAGGTTAATAAAAAATACTAGGTTAATAAATAAGGCCGTTTTCTTCTGTTACCTCCTTAATATCTCCAACCAGTTTGATGGCATGGCCGTATGATGGAGGGTCCTCGTTCAGCTGGGCCTCAAGACAATCCCAAAGTGCTTTGTGCATGATTTCCTTGACTCGTTTCTCCAAACTGACACAAAAAATATGTTTTAACAACGGCATTAGGCGTCCACTATAATCAATCCTAATTTAATTTCATTAGCGATTACATTGCAACATAAACATCATTACCTTCCTTCCTCTGGCTCATACGGCTGTATTTGAAACGCACTGTTTACCACTATTTCATGGGCTAGTGTCATGTTAGTGACTCCTTTGGCTGTCTCCATAAGTTCCTCCACCGAGACGAATCTGGGCGGACTGGCTGCGTGTGTTTGACGGCATCGTTAACAATACAAAACACATTTATATGCGAACAAAACATTTTAGGCCTACATGTCCTTACATTGTGGTGAGAGTCTGTGAGGGCTGGGGGGATTCATCTCTTCTGACGATTCTGCGGGGTTCTCCAGTCCCTCCTTGTCAGTTTTGTTCTGCTCCTCTTTATTTGATTCCTTGGACATCCTTTGCTCAGAACAAACAAACTGACAAAATAAGCAGACCTTTCATAACATCATAAGCTGTTTTGTCTCGATTTACGATGAGTTCTGCACTAAAATGTCTCTTTCGGGCAACAGTGTGAAACCTGTTTCTGTGTAAAGCTGTTGTATTTATTATGAAACAAAACGAAAGGAACAGAGGGGCATTTCAAAACGCGAAATAATTGCTCTTGTAATCATAACGCTTTTTTAATAAACTCTCCAGCTTGTTTGTACTTGGTTTAACTCGCTGTCACATAAACAGTCAATCTGAAACCCATTACAAAAATCTCAGCGCCTATAAAATGTTGATACCCTCTGTCGCATCTGTGTACGAGGTTACATCCGGTCATTCATTTAGCAAAAACAGTACAAATAAGGCATTTTATTTTCGGTTTACCTGTTTTGTTTAACGGACTAACCCTTTCCTAAACAGTTGCAATTTGCCACATATGATCATCAGTGTAGCCAAAACGCTGTTTGGGGTTCTGGATGAATCCATACAACCTGATGCGCGTATTTACGGAAGTACTGTTCATTGTAGTCTTTCGTGGTGTCATTTGTATGGGACCGAAGCAGAAAAAGAACTACATTTCCCATTCAAAATCTCGACCGCGCCTCCTGCCGTATGCGCCTCAGAGATTACATCATATAAGATTGCACAAAAACGATCCCTTATCGTTTATTTTTTAAAACACCATTTTTTAAATAATAAAACCATATTATTACAAATAAAAGATACAGTAAAATCCATTTTTATTAAGAATGAAATGTTATCATAAACCGCCTTATTTACAATTGGTCTCTGCGTGATTAAAACGTGTACTTCAATATATGCCTCGTCATATCCCGATTTAAACAATATGTTTACTCCCCAAGTATACAAGATACACAAAACTGGGAAAACGGGACATAATTAGATTATACAGAGAGGAAAAGTAGAGAGAAGGTAAAAGAGAAGCGGATAAAGATGAACGACCACTTGGTGGCACCATTAACGTTAATATTTGTGATTTAGACAGACAGAAATAATGAAAATACAGACGTGATGAGGAAAAAAATAATCAGCTAACATAATTAAACACGTTGAATTATTGTGCTTTGAGAAACAAGTACATAAATCCGAGAAACTCTTGCTCTTTGGTAAGAGTTTAAGAGATAATCTGACCCACCCCTGACTGAAGCGACCCGCTAAACCCCTCCAGTGCGGCTGAAACTGAGGTGACACGCTCCTTTAAAAGTGTTCATTTATTTAGTTTATGCCTAATTTAAACTTATTAACAAGCCATTTCTTCAAACAAGTTGTATTTTTAATATATTAGTTTAATATATTAAGATGGCAAGTGACCAATCGCAACAAATGTTTAGCTTCTGCTTAGCTTACCCATTGTTTAAGATTAAACAACATGAGTGACAGACTCCAATAAAACTTATGCAGCCTGAAACCATCAATAACCATATTATGTCCTGGACCAAATTATTATTATTGTTTATTAACATTATATTTCTCAAGTACAATGGAGCCGGGCGCGGATGCTGACGAGCTTTTCTGCTCGGTGGGTTAAAATGTGTTACAATAGATCGATGTATTTTTTTTGTGAATTATAAACAGAGATTAACACACTCTTGTGTTTTGGTCTGTAGATGGAAGATAACAGTGTCCTCACTCAAACCAAGACCCCAAACATTGCTCCAGAGAAAGATAACCGCACCATCTCAGTGCAAGTGCTGGAGTTTAAAACTAGTTTCCTGGAACTAGTTAAGGAGCTTCATATTGGCAGGGTATGATCTTACCTTCGCACCTGTTTTGTAAACCTGTTAAAACCAAAATGAGGGTTTGTTTGCATTATTTACTTTTGTACCCTGTCAGACTCAAAGTGCGATAAAGACAAACATATAAAAAAAAACCTCAATGTCACCCTCCCTCCCCAGCTAACAAGTTTAGGTTGTAAGAACGTTTCCCTAACGCTAATGTGTTTTTTGGGCTTTTGGGATACAGGATGTCGAAACGCGGCACGAGGAGCAGATTTGTAAACTGGTGTTGGAGAAACAGGAGCTGGAATGGCAGAAGGTTTGTACGATACTGTAAAATACTGTAAAATACTGTAAAAAAACTGTAAATAAAATCTTAACAGATTTGTTTATGTTTCAGGAGTCTTTACAAAGTCAGATCTCTAGAATGTCACACGAAAATTCAGAGTCACTTGCTGCCATGAAAAAGCAGGTTTGACAAATCACTCGTACATATATAAATAAATACAAATACATACATAAATCACCATATATATTTGTGTTACATTCATTATATGAAAAGTTTCAGGCCCAGATCAGAAGAACTGAGGGGGAAAAGGTAGATTTGAATCGGTTAAATCTATTAAAACTAACCTCATTCGCATATTGTTTTATTGATAATATATTTGTTTCGCGTCAATGGATTTGAAATATATTCAATTGAAATAAAGGGGAAAATGCAGCTGGCCGCTGAACTCAAAGACAAAGAGATCACAAGCCTGAAGGAGGAGCTAAAACTGCTGCAGGTGCATGCAAACAGCGCATTAAAACACACGCGGCTGCGCGTCACCGCCGCAGATCTTACACGTTAAATAAACGAATCGTTTAAAAGCCACTAAAACACTTTCTTCTCTTGCACGGCTGTCTTACAGTTACTGAAGTACAGTTTGGAGAAGCAGTCAGTCGAGCTGGTAAGGAGAAGCAGTTATATAAATGTTGACAGGCGAGTGGGAGCCCTCAGAATTAAACTGAGAGGAGAGCGGTTCATCAGAAGTAACAAATAGGGAGGGTGTGACATGTGAACTGCCAGCTTTGCTGTAAAAATACAGCTCTTATAATAATAGTATCAGAGCCTCGCTCTGTTTAACCTTTTGATGGTTCGGTTCACATGTTCTAGCTGAAAGGAGGTTAGCTAGAGGTCATGCAGGTTAAATAGAGACATTTTTAGCAGGGAGGACATTGTGTTTTTACACTTTCCAGGGGCAGAAGTTGCAGCTGCAGACGCAGTTGAAGGACAGTCACCTGAGTCAGCTGGGAGAGGCGGAGAGACGTTTCGCTGCGGTATCCAGACAGTGTGCTGGGATCAGACAGGCCCACGAGAAACTTGAGCAGAACGGTACGGCCACCGTCCCTCTGTATAACCGAAACAAAAGATCTGTGACATGCAGCAGAAAACGATGATGTTGAGACTCTCCTCATTTCACATCTGACAGTTTTCATGAATGATTTGATCAATCTTTACTGATCGTTATTTGAACGTTTATGTAACAGACTTTGTTGTTTTTTAGTTGAAGAGGCCATGCGGATGAATAAAAAACTTACATCCATCAATGGAACACAAGAATTAACTATTAAAGCTTTAAGAGAGGTAAACAACTGAAATAAAGTCATTGTTATCATGCTGTAGTCCTCCTCCACTACTGCTGTCTGTAAATTAAGTAATGCTGCCTCTGCTTACAATTTTAGGTTGTACGAACGTTTCTGTAATGTTTCAATTAGTAACAAAAACATTAAAAATGTCATTTCGACATGTTTTTAATTCTGTAATGTTTTTAAAATGTTCCACTAACTACTTAAGAATAACGTTTGTGATCGATATGATATATAACGTTTAAAACGTTCTACTAACGATGCTGCAAGAACGTTTTTGATAACATTAAGAGAATGTTAACCAACGTTCTGAAAACGTTAGCCGGGGCATCACATGACTACAGCACAAACAGTTTATCTTTTAAACGTCATGTGTAGGATGCGGCGAGACTTCACAAAGAGCTCGTCACGCTTAAAGTGTCATCGGCCTGCGAACCTGGAGAGGAATGTCTGCAGAACGTTATGAAAGACCAGCAGCTTCTGCAGCTTCAACAAAAACTCCTCGTGGTAGATTGTTTTCTTCAGTTGTTACGAATAACAGACGGTACCAGGACGCTGATAAATGTAATCGTTTTACTCGTAGGAAACAGAAATGAACAAGAAACTGAGAAATGAAGCTGTGACAGAGAGAGCAGAGAAGCAGGTAGGTCCCTCAGAACTCTTCTGGTTATATATATATCCAGGTATATGTATGAAGTGTGTGTGTGTGTGTGTGTGTCAGGAGCTACTGAAGTCCCTCCATCACACACAACAGCTGCTGCAGATACAGACTGAAGCTCTGATCCGAACAGAGCAGGAGCTCCTAACCCTCCGAGTGGAACATCAGGTCAGTGTGTGTGTGTATGTAAATGTATAGATATACACATATTATATATATAAACACACACACACACATTGCGTGTGTATATTTGGCAGATGCTTTTATCCAAAGCGACTTACATTGCATTATACTACACATGGATCACTATACATTGAGTATGTAGATTTATGTAGATATATTTCATAATGTGTGTAGTATTGTGTGTGTAATGTCACACACAATACTGTGTGTAAAGTTAAGTCATGCACTGATTAGCATTATTGACATGACAAAAGCCAGCTGGTTTGTATTGACCGCTCCATCTGTTCAGAATCCTCTCTCGAGGTCAGATAATCACATAAAAACATATTATTGCATTCATAATTTTCAGGGTGATTAATTTCATTGCAGGTCTATAAAACAGAACATGAACTGAGCCAGGAGAGAAACAGAGAGAAACAGGTCCACTTTGAACGGCTACGAGACGAGTACGAGAACTCAAAGCTGGCTTGGGAAAAAAAGGTGACGGAACCCACAGAACCATCACTGTTCCACAAAAGACAAAACTGTGATTCCGTTTGAACGAATCTGAAGGGATTCAAATTTAAAGATATTCAGACCTCTGAGGTTTAAAAGATTTCTTACTGCATGTCTCACCATTTTGAAGTCTGATGGTGTTTGTGTCGAGTAGAATTGTGTTATTGAAATTGCGATCTAACTGTAATCTTACATGACAGATGACGGATTTACACGATCAAAAAAGCAGAACTCCAGAAAATTATCTTGGCGGAACAGTTAGTGAGGTTAACCTAGTTAAGGTGTCCAGTCTCCAAAGAGATGTGTCTGTAGAACCTGAGGAGAACATGATTGGTCAACATAATAACAGGGAACCAATGAGACGCCCAGTTAAAGGTGGTCCAGGTAAGAAAGAATTTGAAGTTCACCAGCAAAGCTTAGCGCCACTATAACTAATATTATTCATAATAATGTAAAGTGAAAGAGGTGCCCGGCTAACTTTAGGTTGTAAGAATGTTTCCTTAACGTTTCCATTAAGTAATAAAAATGTTTAAAAGGTTATTTAGAAAGTTTTAGAATATTTTTAGAACATTAACATTCCACTAACAACGTTAAAATAACATTTCTGATATACAATATATAACGGAAAAATTCCTCTTAATATTATTGCAAGAAGGTTTTTGGTAACTTTAAGAGAGCTTTTAGAGAACATTAGGCAATGTTCTGAGAACGTTTCCTGTTAGCTTGGTGGTTACCTGTATCTTACATTCCCTCACGCAGATGAACGCGCTGCTGACGGTCAGAGAATTGGAACAGACGAAAACGGTGCGGCTAAAGTTTCAACACAAGTTGATGGAACAATAACTGAAGTGTCACCAATTGCAGGACCAGACATTTTGGTTTGGAGACCTGAAGAGGTCAGTGCCAAGACAGATCAGCTGTCACATTTATGTGCCGAGACTAAAACCATTATCTGCGAAGGTGAGACCGCCTGCAATGCAGCCGATAAAGGATGCCCCTCAAACCGAGCTCAATGTGACGCAGACAGTGGTCTCACCGAGCCATCAGGACCTGAAACCAGGTCTGCATATGAGGTAGATGGTGACCCTTTGACTTTGGAACACAAAGATGGAACGTTGGAACAGAATCTGTGTATCTTAGAAGCGACTGAACCCCAGACATCAGATAAACACATAGACAGCCACACAGAGTCCAGACGAATCAAAGACCAGCTTGACACACCCGAGTATCTTCCAGGGCTTCCACAAACAGAAGATCAAGCAAGTACAGAGAGACTGTCAGAGGACGAACATGCAAATTCAAGTCTTCAAAACACTGCTGACAGAACACATATGACTGAGGACCTGATTCCAGATCGACCAAGACCATGTGAGGAAACCACACAGCAGGAACTTCAACCCTCCCTTGATAGTGTGTTTCCAGGTGCCACAACATCATTTGAAACACACCGTCAGGAATCTGTTTCAGCAACTGCAGCTGGAGACTCACTGGAGGTCATATCACAAAACAAAGATCAGAATCACGCTGATCCTACTTTTGCTTTATGTCCACACACACTCACAGCTCCTGTCTCTTCTGAAGAAGTTAACCTGCATCCCAACATCACAAACCCAAGCCAAGATCCCTCGTTTCCTGATGGCTACCAATCAGACGTTGACCACACATGCATGACGGTGGTTGGCGCATCAGACCGCGCTGGGAATAAGAGATATCGACCGGCTTTCGCATGGGACACGTTTATAAACGAGCAAAAGAACGTGCAAACCAAACGTGCAGCTGGTAATGTAGATCCTTCAGTGATCATCAGAAACAGGAAGTCCAGTATGACTCTACCACCTTCCACACCCTCAGAATCACAGCGGAGGTCTTGTGGATTTCTCAGTTTGGAGCTCGGTTCTTCATTTTCTCCTCTTCTTACTCAGGATAAACGAACAAAACAAGGCATGTTTGAAAGAACCTAACTAACAATTTTAGGTTGTAAGAACATTTGGCTAATATTTCCTTTTAAGTAACAAAAACGTTAAAAATTTTATTTATAATGTTCCACAAACGTTGTTGTTTAGACATTGTAATGTTTTTAAAATGTTCCACTAACAACTTAAGAATAACCTTTGTGATGTAATGATAAATAACATTAAAAAGTGTTCAAATAACATTGCTAGAATGTTTTGATAACGTTGAGAGAGCTTTTAGAGAACGTTCTGAGAACATTACCTGTCAGCTGTGTATTCCTTGCAATCAGTATCTCATAAATAAGAGCAAATTATTTAACACACCATGTGTGTTTCAAAGCTTTTAATCATATTTATTGTTTCAACTTTCACAGCTGTTATAAAGACACCTGACAGGTTCCAAACCCCAAACAATCGCCCCCGTCATACAAGCGACGGTTCAGACGGATGGAACGAAATCAAACAGTCCTTTTCTGGCATGTTTGTGGAGAGAGTGAGTTTCACATGCAGACCAATAAACAATACATACAGAATATATATATGTAGTTTATATATAGAATATATACACTATATATATAGACATAATATGTTTTTTTTGCTGGATTACGAAATTTCCATTTGATCCAAAAGCAAAACTAATTTAAAAGAGGAATGCTAATTAAAATAAGCTTATTGTGGACGTTACATGTGAATGTCTCACTTACACTATGAGATTAAATTATTTTCTAAATATTTAAATATTTTTTAAATATGTTTTATTTTCCCGCAGGAGAATCGAGTTGTCATCTCGTACAGCTCGACTGTGAGTGTCAGACCAGCTTCTTCTTCTGCAGGTAATGAGTCTTTTGTTCCTCCTCTTAAACCCCAAAGCCTGCAGACGGACACCTGGCCTGCGGAGGAAGGAACCGAGGAACCGAATCGATCTGACACAGGAACACAAATTGCGAAAATGGAGCAATATATGTCGTGGGACGGTTTAACGCCTCCAAACACACGCAAAATAGATTAAATGGGTGAGAAATAGCAATTGTTTATGACTTTCTGTTTTAGTAATATTGTTACTCTACTCAATTTGAAATATGGGCAGATTTTTCTTTAATCTGTGATCTTATTTAATGTTATTTGTTTACTATATTTAACTACAATTTAATGTTATTTGTTAAAACGAACATTTCATTTAATGTTATTTAATGTTATTTAATTTAATACATTTAAAAGAAATGAACATAAATGTTATTTCAGTTATAACAGTATAATAGAAGTTCTGTGTACTGGTGAGTCGTTGCATCCTTCAGTTATAAACTGTTCCCATCCATCATAACTGCATGAATAAACGATCAATTCTTCAAAATGTCTAATTTTTGTGTAATATTTTTAAGTACGAGCATTTTCAGACCTGCAGATCATTTGCTTTGTAGAGAAACATGGACTAAAATTTAGTGTTGCGATTCATTCCTGGTTCGGTTCATTTTCACACAGCAACATTTAAAAAAATTTAGCAATTAAACTCTCACTGGTCAGAGCGCAGTTTATTTCCTGGGATCCATCCACATGAGGTGAACAAAAACCTCCTCCTGGAACCTGATGCTCCTTTGGCTCATCTCACACCCCTGGTGCCCAACGAGTGCCAGCATGTGAAAACTCAGGTGACGTCACCTGGATGCATCACAGCCTCGCCACAGCTGTAGGGGTTCGACTGGATGCCCCGCCCACCTCTGCCCCGCCCACTCACCTCCTCTGCGTCACTGGACGGTTGCTCTCTTACTGACACGCATGTCTGAAGCAGTTTGCATGCCTGTGTTTGGTGTCTCAAGTGGCTCTGCTAGATTGATCCTATTTACATTCCTCACTTATTGTCATGGATAAATATAGTTTGGTGTCCAAACCTGAGAATTGGGCGTTGTGTTATAACAAACACACGTGACACATAGGTGGCGCTATAACAGCAATTTTTAAAAATATTTATGTAAATAACTTAGGAATCAGTTTTCATGGACACATTGGGTGTCTCCCATCCACTCCCCTCACCTTCCCCATCAACGGATTTATGATAAAACATCTACAAACGGTCCTAGAAATTACCCTGCCAACAAACAATGACGTCATTTTCTGTATTCCACACATTGGATGTTATACGCCGAGAGCACAGAGCTGTTTTCACAGCTCACAGCAGCAGATCTGACCGGATTTGTGCTGTGGGCCCTTAGGGAGAGGCAGTGAGAAAAAAAACATCCAATCAGAAATTTCCAGGAAGTATCCAAACGTCTCAAGTAACCTTCTGAACTTCAATGCTGAGCGAACAGGAGTCGCAGCACACGACTGTCTGCACTTCCTGTGCGTGCTCTCGGTCTAAGATGAATTCCCCACCACAGCGACAGCTATACGTATAACACTCCATATCTGAAACAGAACAGAGAGTCATTAGAATCAGAATCTACGAATCAGATTCACAAATCCAGGTATTCAGATTCAGACTAACCAGAATCCCAGATCATGTCATCCAGCGTTACATGAGCATCTACCGGCCAGCTCTGCTTCAGTTCGAGTGCTGCAGGGAGAAATGTGACGCTTATCAATAACGGTTGTCTGGGAGTACACAGCTAACAGGAACATTGGCTAACGTTCTCTCAAAGTTCAAAAACATTCTTGCAGTAACGCTAGTAGAACTGTTTTAAATGTTACTTATCATACATCAAAAATTTTATTTTTAAGTTGTTAGTGGGAAGTCGTTAAAATGATACAGAATTAGTGGAAAGTAAACATTGATATTTTTTTTACTTAGAATTTAAAAAAATGTTTGAACAACATTCTTATAACCAACCAATAACGCAAATGCAACTTCTAAAAACGGCTAAAATAAAGTAGAAACTGTTAGTGCAGGAGAGAGATGACTGCAGGTAAGAGAGGGAGGAAATGCACCTCGCAGCTGGAGGTCGAACTCCTTCCTGCTCTGCTCGTCACTCAAGATCTTCCAAGCCTGATCCACATCAATGAATTTCTGCAGGTGCCGCTCCGCCTCCCCTTCTGATAGGTCTGGGTTCTGCTTGTCTGGGTGAAACTACCAATCAGAATCCAGAATCAGTGCTGACATGGTCTGATTGATCTCATAATAAACACACAGTGTTTATTTCACACCCATTCGCTTGTATTGCTGAGCACTTACCACGAGGACGAGTTTCTGATACTTCTGTTTAATCTCTTGTATGTCGTCGGTCGGACTTGCTCCCAGTACTGAGTACCAGTTTTTCTGTGGACCACTAAAACCTGCCATAATCCTACAGATACAGAACATACATTACATAATATATAATACTGTATAACAAAAATAATTATACAGTTCCGACTCGTTTATTCGTTCAAAGTTTCATACAGTTCGTACAACTTAATACAGTTGATACAGATGATATATAAAGTTAAAAAAACGTTCTACTATCGTTACTGAAAGAACCTTTTTAAAAGGTTTTGTAGCAATTTAGCCTATAAGGAGTCGGTCAGGCAACCCATAGACAATCAAGCTGTATGTTAGGTTATAAAAACAGCAAACTATGCGATGACAAAGTAAACCGTAAATACGTATTTTATAAAGATGCTGTATAAAAGAACCGCCACATTTCCAGACCTGATGTCGTAATATTTGTCTCTGTTTCTTTGCACATGTCATCCTCCGCGTTTGCGCCTCCAGTCCACGCTGCTGTCATTCCCTGTGTCTCTGTTTTAACCGCCCTGACAGAAACAATAAACAATAATATTTGATTTGGAAGCTCTTATATTAGTTAATATCGCGAATAATTGACATCTAAGTTTGTACTCTGATTAGCTTATTGTCTGTGTTTGGACATTTAATCAATTGCTCTTGAAACTAACATGACGGAACCCGTCACACGAACGTTTCTACACGGATGTTTTAGAGTGAAACGCACGACGTATCTATAGAAACAGCGGCGTGTGTTATAGAAAGGCGACGTGTTTTTTATTTGATTTTTAGTTAAACGATTATTCTCGCAGTAACATTAGTGCAATGTTTCTAACGCTATATATCATATATTACAAACTTTATTCTTAACTAGTGGAATTTACCTTCGTAACGTTGTAATTACGTTCCCTTACGCGAGAATGACGTCACTATATACCTCGCGTCAGAAGGCCACCAGATGGCGTCATAACATTTAAGACTGACGTTTATGACACAATCTTGGCTATCAGGCAGAACACGTCAGACTATATACAGCAGTAGTCATAAATCGCGTTTATCTGACAGGGTTTGCGTCACATGTTGGGCTGTGACGAGATGAGCTGTGACTTAGTGGTTCAGTTCGTACAGATAGATCTGTAGGTGGAGTTACTGAAGCTGTGGGTTCAAACCACAACCTTTAGAAATTGAGATTAGTTATAACTTTACATACTGAGATTGCTCTCTCAGTTACAAACTAACGTAAATACATCAGAAAAGTAAAATGGATACTTTTATAAACTATGTTATGATTTCTTAAGCAACATTAATTGGTTTCTATCTATAGATAATTAGTTTAGGATTTGTTATTGGGAATAAGAAAGGACAGGACAGAATAGTGGATGAAAACACAAGGTGAACTGGAACACATTTTTTGTAAAGTACAGAACTTCCTCTCGTGTGCTTTAGTGCTGCAGGGCTGCTGTTGATAAACCCAGACAAGCAGCCCAACGTACAGCGAGATTTCCAGTATGAGTTATTCATTATGTTTACTCCCTCATTGATTTATTGCACTCAGCTGAATATATGGAATTTGTCAGGTGGAAAACTTAATGTGCTCCTCTGCAGGGCTGTGCTGACGGAGCACAATCTTCTGTCCACATAACATTAAGTGTCGAAGACCAAATGATTTGTAGACCAGCTCACAGACAGAAATGAAAAGATGCACAAAAAATACCAAGACCAAAGTACCTCAGGGGGCACATGTGCCCAAGAAACTAATGTATTGTAACAGAGCATTAAAATCATTTTAATAACACAGTCAAATAAATGTCACCTTCGGCTGTACTTAACATTGTGTTTAACAATGGTTTAAGGCTATGTTTAACCTTGGGTTAAACAGTGGTTAGCACTGCTTTTGACCCTGTGTTAATCATGTTGTTTTCCAGCGAGGGGTAAGAAATCTGAATTGACAACTTATACAGTCAAAATTTTTAACCCATGATAAACAAATGTA